>JAOPJO010000088.1:4150872-4165559 GCA_027123675.1 Molva macrophthalma | reverse complement strand
CACACACACACACACACACACACACACACACACACACACACACACACACACACACACACACACACACACACAGTACTGTTTGTTAATGCACACTGTGCCGGAGTTCGTCTGGACACTTTGCATTGTGCTGCAGCTGGGACGGTGGATTACGGCATGTGTTTGATGTGCAAAGATTCTGTTTGACTGGCTTGTTATCATTTAACGCGGCGTAATGCATGAAAGATGAGCTGCGTCTCCGTCTGCGTTTATATGTATGAGTGCACCTCCGCCCTGGTCCAGCACCACCTGAGAGAGGAAACGGGGTTGGGGCGTGGGGCGGAGGCAGCGTCCCGTCCTTTGAGCCTGCTGTGCTTACGTCCCGTTATGAATACAGAGTGGACGCGAGATGAAAAATCGTTTTTTTTTTCCTGGCCGCTCATGTTAGATTAGAGTATTATCAGTGAAAAAAATAAATAATAATGTTTCTTGCCTTGCCTTGAGTTTAGTGTTGGTCATTAACTGATGAGAGTGATAGCCCCAGCCTATGGCTCTATATCAAGGCGAACCTATTGGAAAAACATGTGCGTCACACCTGTTTGCTCCTATGCATGCATGGGGAAATTATGTGTGCTTCTGCCCTCCTTCCCCCCCATCTCCCTGTCTCTGCATAGCCACCATCCTCTCCCCTCTCCCCTCTCCCCTCTCCCCTCTCCCCTCTCCCCTCTCCCATCCGGACCACCTTATCAAGTTCACGCTCACCGCTTTATATCACTCCGATTCTCCCATAGTGAGATGGAAATTGAGTGGGGGGGGGTGTGTGTGTGTGCGTGTGTGTGTGTGTGTCGGTGGGTGCGTGTGTGTGTGCATGTGTGGGTTGGTGTGTGTGTGTGTGGGTGGGTGTGGGTGTAGGTGTGGATGGATGGAACGCAGGATAAGATGGAGGTCTGTGAAAGTGAACAAAAATAAAACCCAATCTCGCCAAAACTCATTGGCTCCAACCTCTCCGACCCTCACTCTCTTAGCTGTCCCTCACTACTCTCGGCAGGGCGCCGCACTGAATCTTCAGAATCACATAAACCATCAAACAGTGGGGAGTGGAAATACGGGGACAGGACCCCAGCCAAGAAACACTCCATTAGGGGGCTAGGCTTTGACCCACATTAACTATCGCATAACTTACGTCTGTAAAGTCTTCCAGATTTCAAGGAGACAGTTGAGAATCAAGGCTAGTGGCGAGTGGCTATTAAAAGCTGAAGCTAGGCAGCTGCCACAAGATGCCATCTTTGTAGGCGGAACTCAACGTCAATGGCTGTATGCAGTCCCTTAGACGTACAGCGCTCAAGTCTTCTGCTGTTAAGATCACATTTATCTGTTTTTTCAGCTGTATGTGGCATACAGACCTAATGACAGAGAAAGAGAGAGAGAAAGCCATATTCTGCAGAAGCAAGAGTCAGCTGTCAGACGTGGCAGAACTTATTCTATGGTCCTCTGGGTATGAGAACCTCACACCTCACATCCAGCCAGTTCTAGCTAAGCTGACAGCTCAGCGGGTTTGTTGACAGGTGGAGCGAAAAAAGCGATTTTTGTGGAAAACACATGAGCACTGTGGTAGAAGTGCTCAATTAGTCAAGGGTCAGAGAAGAGTTTTTCGACTCGGCGGTCGAGTTTTGAGAACGAAAAAACAAACAAAAATAATGAAAGTTTGAAAATCTGGCATGTTTCCAGGATAAATCAAATCCAGGGCATGAGGTGGTGACCTTATTTTGATCACAGTTCAACCCCAGAGAATAACATGTAGACTAAATCTCGACCAGCTGTCTTTGAGAAGCATGAAGGCTAATTTCAAGGAGGAGGCAGGGTAAAAAAAATGTATCTGACTGACAGCTACATGCAGTTTCTCTCTCCACAACTCTAACTGGATGTCCAGTGAAAGCATCACAATGCAATAGGATGACACAGTGGCTGCGGAGTGAACGGAAGGAAGGGGCTCTGGACAACAGATTCTCCATCATTATCTTGGCCTGGCCCTCCCACTAGTACACATCATGTCTACAATCTCTGTGTATAGCTATGTATGGACACACTTAACCCCACGGCTTGAAAACTTTAAAAAGTTAGTTTTCATGGACAGTGAAATTTAAAGGTGCTAATAGCCCTTTCAGTTGCTGCACTCTATTCCCATGCTCTAGGGCTTGTACATCACTTCACATCACAATGAAAGCCTCCATTTTGGAACCATAGAAGCCTTGGAATGTTATGTTATGTTAGAGTCAAGGTTTTTTGGTCAGTGTCATAATTAATCTTGAAATGATTTGTCATTATTGGGAGACAGTGTTTAGAACTGCCCCAGCGTTAGTCTGAGACACATGGCAAACAATGTCTTCTCATTAGCCTAGGTTAAATGTATATTTGCGTTGATTTAGGAATTTACAGTACTACTAAGTCTCGAGTCTCGGCAACAAAAATTCCCATGAAGCATTCTGATGTACAAGTCCTATTTTCAGTTATATTACCAGAATAATAACAGAATGTCACACAAGAACAATTTGAATACAAAAAATAATGACTGTATTTACATATACATAACCATTTTGATTTGGTACTTATGAATGTATACATCACAACTGGAGACCTGCACACTTGACATAAAAAGGATTGATTATTTAGGTAACAAGACAATTTTGAGGCAGCTATATGAGAGATGGGTGAACGTTGGCGTTAGATTTAATGTATAAAGGTGGATGCAGCTGCACTCATTGTTGGTTATTAAAAATGAGTGCACACGTTGTGGAAATAATAAACCTGTTAGTGATGGATCACGACATGGTCCGTTTCAAATGATGAATTATTTGTCTACGGACTGCTGTGTGGTTTACTTACCAGTCTTCAGATAACAAGGCTAAATCAGATCATATATTTATTAAGTATAACACAACGTGACACCAAATGTTGCTTTGCCTCGAGAAATATAAACAGCACATCATCAAATGTGTATAAATAGGCATCACAACTTCCCAGAGGGGAGAACAAAAAAAAACAAAAACACGTAGAAACAAACAGTGCATCATAAATGGGACCTTAGCACCCTAAGAATCCAGTGCTTCTTCGTCTGGAGCTGGGCAGAACAAACTAGCTGGAGCCAACAGTCTTTTCGTTGTTCTTATCCAGCCTTTGGATCAACATGAAAATGAATGGGAGCGGGTGGTGGATGGGTGGTGGATGGGTGGTGCCGCCGCCTGGTGTTGTTCTGGTGGAGTTCTGCTGATGAGCTTGCAGGATGGCAGAAGTTGGGCGGGGCACCACTGTCTTCACTCTAAATATGCGACCAGATACAAGACGAATACCAATTATAATTTTTCTCGCCAGAACATTAGAATAACAATCCATTCTTTTCCGCTGGGGCTACATAATGCCTCCATTATAAAAATTGCAGGCAAAGATTTCATAGAAGACAATGATATTGTCAAATATGTAGAGACAGACTCTAGATGAGGCGATTGAACAGATTGTTGTCGCTAACCGCAATTTTGCGCACGTTATTTTAATTTACACACTGTAATGGAAAAATCCATATGTTGTTTACTTTTAAATGATTTGACTTTGCTTTTACAGGTATGTGTGTTAACTAGCCACCCCATCTTGTAACCTTCGGTTAACCTTTTGCCTAGCGTGAAACGGTCACAAGAAAGCAGAGCCCCCTCATGCATATATCTGTTTGGCGAGCCCGCAGGAATCTCTGGTCTTTAGGTCAACATCTCCCACCTTGGATGTCAGGACAATTTAATTACGGAGAGGGGGTGAAACTGTGCCTCCTTTTCCTAAGGACAATAGCCTTCTGGGGAGGGGGGTGAAACTGTGCCTCCTTTGATATAAGGACAATATCCTTCTGGGGAGGGGGGTGAAACTGTTAAAAGACTCTGTGAGACTGTGTTCAGGGCTCACTTTTAATAGAGGAGACCGGTGCATGCATACATTAAATAGGTACATTTTATACAACTATTGTATGCATTTCTTTGAATTTAGAAGTCTCATCTGTCCTGGACGCAATATCTCATACAGAAATTGCCACGACAACACACACACACACAAACAGACACACACGCACTTTGAAACGTTGAACTCACCTCAAGCACGCATGCACAATCTGCACACGGCGCAGGCGTAAGGTAGACACCTCCGGAACAGGGCCACACTCCAGGCTGATCAAACAGTCCCCGGTCCACGCGCCACAGAGCTTCCAGCAGCTGTCAGATTGGTCATGCATCCTGTCGGAGGCCCAGTCTCCCCCCGTCTTATCTCCCCACCCAACACCTTGACAGCCGCAGTGCCACGCGCCTCTGAACACACATTGGAATTGATTATAGACCTTAGCCAAAGGAATACAAAAATAAAAATAATACTACTAATAATGATGAAAAGACAATGTGATAAGAAATTCAAATGTTTTTCTTTTGTTGCTGGTGTTGTTGTGGTCCTGGGAATGCGAGCTGCACCTTTTAGAACAGCTGCTGGCGCGTGTGCGGTGGTTGTCCTGCCTCCCACTGCAGTCTTTATGCTTTGTGTCACTCATCACGGCCCCCCTCCAGCAGCGATGGCAGCACATGACTCCCTGTGCACACAGTAAACGCACAAGCAAAGCATCAGTCTCCATCTAGTCAGGCAACAACACGCTGCACTGAACATTAGGACCTGAGGAATAGAAAGGTCACCTTTGTGTGCACTAACCACAAAAAAAAAAAAAAAACAACAACGCTAAATATCTCACTCCTTGAATCATGAAGATAGTGTCCCTCTAACTGTTCCTCCCTCACCCCATAAAGTTCAAACAGCACCGGTTTGTGGGATGTGACCCAGTGCACAGAAAGCCGTAGCCAGATTCTCCATGCTCCCTCTCTCTCTTCACATGGCTCTCACTGTGCCCGCAGCCCTCAAACTGTCCTCACGTTGAACATCCGGCTCCCATGAGCCTCCTTCAGTTGATAGTTATTCATACATTCCTAGGCTCCTTCCCGTGGGCAACAACAATGTACTGTTCGACTGCCTGATCGACTGCCACAACGACACACCCTCTTTATCATCATCTGCCACTTCTCCAAAGTATAGGAAACCAAACGAGCTGGGGACGTTGACACAACCCTGAACGGAGGGCGCAGCATTAAGTCTTTAGTACTTTCTGAATGAGGCAAAGATCTTGAACTGTCGGTGGTGAGTCGGACGGTGGCAAGGGCGTGGTCCAATGGTGTTGATGAAAACTCATCGTCTGACCTTGCTCTAACCGCCCCATGCTGTGTTGTGAGGAGGACTCGTTATTGTTTGTTTCATCTGGATATTTTTGTGTCACTATATCCGGGCTGAGAGCGGGAGCTTAAAGATGCTCTTATCACTTATAACACACTTGGTGTCAAACAATAGCAATGACTGGACCTTTTCCACAGACAGCTTTTGGGGTCATTTTGGATTAATGGCAGAAATGAGAAATAGACTTGTTTACTTGTGTCGCATCCCAATAGGAAACATGCAACACAATCGTCTGAAACAACCCAGCTTTTGCCCCAAAAAAAGTATGATACTAGACATTGCGGGGAACAAGCACAGCTCAGTTCGCAGCATGCGCACTGCCGTTGAAAAAAAAGACAAGTTTACCTGCTACAGATGTCGCACAACCTTGGTTTGTACGTCAACGACTTCTTGAGCGTCTGCTTGAGATATTTTTAGCCATGGTGTTTTTGATTCATCATATCCTATAATACAAATAAGCATAAAAACAACATTTACTGTATTATACATACATGTATATGTACATGAACAAACCTCTACATATTGAAATAGCACAAAGAGGCTAAAACACATTCCACGAACAGTCTATCCAGTCAGACTTGCCTTCCACGTCTGACGGCGGGGTTTTGGCGGAGATCCCTGCGACAACGTCCTGCGTGAGGCCCAGGCACAGGGTGCAGAAGGTGTAGCTACAGTCCCCGGAACACAGGCCGCAACACACTTCGACGCACACCTGGCAGCAGATGTCACAGTAGCGGTCACCGCAGATGCCGCAGCTGGCAGTCGTACAAGGGCAGTCGCCGCCGGTCAGACCGGGATCTCGCTCGTCTTGGAAACCTTTCCCGCACGGCTTACACAAGTCCAGCCCCATAAGTCTGCTGGGTGCAACAACAAAAAAAAAGGATCGCAAGTACTTGCAGCACCAGCAACACGCGGCGACAGAACCCAGACGATATATTGGGAGGATATGAAAGGAGAAGACAAATCGTTTCGGCTTTTATCTGAGAGCAGAGTTGCACTGGACTGCCCTTAACTCCAGCACAAAAGGGAGATTTCTGAGGAAATGGGGTCTGTTTCTGATAATGGGTCAGGTCACTGTGTTATCTCATTCTCCTTCAGTCCAAAGTTCTGCCACCACACTAGCCTTTGTTAATATTGCCAACTTTGGGTGGGCATTAACTTGAAGTCAGGCGTTGGAAACGTCATACTTTGCCCCCCCTAAGGCCATAGCCCAGAATCACTCTATCCTCTCCATTCATCACAAAGACGCAAGAAGCAAAATAGCCATGACGAAACCTTTGATATTATTGGCAGAATTCTGCTCCATAACAGGCATGCTGACCTCAAAAGGTCACATCTCTCCACAGTATTTTCTATTCAACGAAAAACAAAATGTGCATATAACCCCTAAATTGACATTTTTTGGTACTTTGGTGCCTGACATTAAAAAACAAGCGCTCTTTGTTGGGGATGGACTCACGCAGCTTTGACGTGAAATGAGGGTGCTGGTTGTTACCATTCAAGCATGTACTTCATCAGTGTTATGTTTTGGGCTCAGGTCTACATTATATTTGTCAATATTATGTGTTAATGTATGCGGCCACTTCCACCCATGGTCATTAGGGCTAACGCAATGGCCTATAATCACCTCTGTGATATCAAATGTTTAATCAACACTTATTTCCTTCCAAGTATTTTGATTGGACAAGAGGAATTTCATGAGTGCTGATATAGAGTTTAACAGCCCTGGGACTTTTCCAATAATTAGCCTTCATTGACAATCGTAAACCGTTTACTTTTTACTGTTTACTCAGAATCACACACAGACTCTGATTTTGCTGGTTTACCAATACATGGAAATATACAGATAAAGGAACGTGATACAAAGTACTGACATGCGGTCACGTGTAGACCTGCAAAAAAGTAGAAGGTAGGGTGCAGAAAGATGTGTGTGCTGCAAGGGACAAAATGCAGACCCAGCTCAGTTCGTACCTATGACCGAATCACAGCCGTGCTGATATTCAGTATAACAGCACTCCCTTTCGTGTGCTATTGCTTAATTGTGTCATAAAGACTGGAAGCACGGATGTGTTAATAACTTTGCGGGGGGAGAAAAGCCGTGACGCTCAATATCTCCCAGTTCCATAATGCCTAAAAGTTCAGGGGTTTTCATGGTATTGAAAACAGTAATAAAACAAAAGTAATTAAGTATGTTAAAATAAGCTATACGCCTACTATATAGTAGGCCTATATCTTATCTTGTTTATTATTATATCTTATCAATGATCCCTGAAGGGATTAGGGTTAACTTAGGTCAACGTGAACATCGGTAACGGCCTACAGCGTTGGTAAGTTTGGCTTCGAAGGCTCCTTCCCTGATTTAGTGTAATATAACCTCTATACTATTGTAGGTGCTGGATTGAACCAAGTAAGCCCATACAACTACACTATATCCAAATCGCACGTAGGCCTACTGGTTCTGAATCATGGGCTTTCAAATTGTCCGTGCTATGTTGTAAATCATTTTTCTATGGATGGTTTATCTGCAGATGAGGATCTGCAATGACGCGGTTGCGATAGTTTTGTGTGAACACATGTTCATGTTTTCTTAAGTTGACAACCTATTGTAA
Source organism: Molva macrophthalma (assembly GCA_027123675.1). NCBI lineage: Eukaryota > Metazoa > Chordata > Actinopteri > Gadiformes > Lotidae > Molva > Molva macrophthalma. The sequence continues at coordinate 4,157,673 of JAOPJO010000088.1, read as the reverse complement.
GAAGTCAGTCCAAATTAATATTAAGAATAATGTGTTAACTTCTTTATATATACATTTTGAATAAAGATTTCTGCGTCCACTTGACTCTAGAACAATACTAATAAGTTAGTGCAACCACTATATCGAGTGAGTTTCAAATGCGCATTCATTTCAAAGTCAAGTACAGCCTGAAACTGCCCGGACTTATTTTGCGGCCAGACCGCGTCACACGTCAGAAGAGAAAACGATAAGGAGTAAGTAACCATTTTTGCTCTGTTTTATTCTCAACAAGCAAACAGTGCAATACGTCGTTTTTTATGAAGTACTAGTGAAGTTACATCTCTTTCCAAGCTATTTTAGCAATTGAAACATTTACGTTAAAGTTGACGGTACCTTTAGCTTGGTAGCTAACAGTGTCTTCAAAGTAGCTAATGAGTCTTTTTGATGTGGTGTTTGGTAAGAGGATAAGTGTTTTGCGTCTTTCTAAGTTGAAGTTGGCGCTGGCTTGATTAAGGTTTATACAGTAACAGCTGCGTGGGTTTTTAAAATCGATGCCACATGTAAGGCTTGGCGTCAAAGTTATTTTTCTGTGAGGTTAGAGTTGGTTAAATGAGCCAAAACTGAAAATTATTCTGTGTCTAGGTGCAATCTGCATCGAGCGGACACCACGTTGTGGAAACGCCTTTGGAGAACGAGGCGGTCTGTAGAAACGGCGTAAGAAAAGGTTTGGTGAAATAAGCTACTTATTCTAATCACATTACTTCACATATAGTGTCGATGTTTTACTCCATGCTTACGTTGTTTAGTAGCCATTATGTGTGCCATTTCTATCTGCTGATCCAAAGGTTTGCACAATTGAACCATCTTGTAACACTGTAGAGTGGTAATTGTTTTTGATTTGCCATTACAACATTCGATGCAAAAATGGTTTTCCGTTCAATAATCTGCATAATGTTTGACTGGTAGGCAAGAAGAATGAAGATTTTTATTTTAGCGTAGTTTGCGATTACTGTTTGAACACTGACAAAAATGACATGACAGTGAAACTAGAAGTAGCCTTATACCGAATATCTATCTAACATAACTAACCATAGCAGTCAAACAAGTACTTACAGACAAATATTGTCCAAAGCACAAAAAATTGGACACTTCCCCGTACCATGTGCTCAGCTGCATGAACAAAGATCAACTGAACCATAATAATGAATCGCAGGTAAATGCTGGCGCTATGCGCCAGCATTAAATGTCCACATGTTGGCAGAATATATAAGTAGACTCTTAATGCAAACTTTGAATAACATGCCTTCGTATAGAAGGCAGCACAGTTACTGTAAAACAGATGCAGGACAAGCCTTAAGCACTACAACTTGGAATCCAAAAGATTTTGGGATAACCATGTGCCTAAAATTTAAGTTAAAGTAATTTGAACCAAAGTTTCTTCAGTTTTTAAAATTAATTGGATCTGTAAGATTTGCAAATTTGAAACGCCAAGGAAGACCGATCTCTTAAAGCCTTGTCTTTATGAATTAACTATTACAAACTAACCTACTAATCAGAAACAAATAATTTGTAACAGTGTTTATTAATGCTTAACATAGTGTTTATTAGTCGGTTTGTAATGATTTTTATACATGGTGAATTATTAATTATACATGGTTTACTAAGGAATATATTGTACATGCTCCAAAGCGTTTAGTTATTATAAAGTGTTACCCAACAATTAGAGCGATGCAGTCGTTGGAAATTAAATTCTTAAATTGTGTAATGCATAATTGAAGTGTAAACCAAATAATGGAGTTATATTTTACTTATATTTAGTTATATTATATTATAGTTATATTTTATTATATATATATTTTGAAATTATCCGTTTCAATTAAGCACCAGAGAAATAAAAAATTGGCACAGTCCAGGCCTCATAAACCTCACATTTCAGCCCTCTCTTCCCAGTGATGTAATCATTAAAAATGAATCCTAATGGCGATTTGTGTTTTTCTATGATGATTCAGTGGAAACAAGGAGAGATGTCGCTATCCGATGCCTGGTGGTGTATCTTGGAGAGAAGGAGGATCTTTTCAAAGAGCAATTGGTAGGTAAATCCAGACACTAAAATTCAGACTCACTGTACTTTGTGTTACTCTCGTTATTAAATATATCACTGAAATGTTGATTCTGACTTACTTATGCCAGGATGGTGAAGTGCAGCTTAACAATGAGGTGATGAAGATTGTCATCACCAGAAGTGCCATAATGTCTTATCCCGCAAGTGCAAGAATAGTGATGGAGGGAACAGAAGTCCTGGAGAACCTAGATGTACCAAGAGCCTGTGCCAGGCTAATGGGGCTGATGTACGCGCTCAACCTCAGCTACCCAAAATAACTGATAAAAACTTTTGAGGTATTTCAAAAGATACTCCTTGACCTAGATGGTCTGAAAGCCAGCCCAAAGGTAATGGCACTGAAAAATAAACTGCTGTCCTAAAAAAATGTTAAGGATAAGGCAGCTGTCCTCAAATTCAGCAGGAAACATTGCACTGTTTGTAAAGTATGTTAAGTTTTGTTGGTTGTTGTGTAACACAGCAGCTCTACTGTTGATGCCAAGTTGTGTATACCATGCTAAAAGTAATGCAGTTAAAATCCTAAAATTACCCTAATGAAGGTAGTAATGTTAAGTGTTTTAGAGTTGTTGTTGATTCAACTTTATGATCATTTGAGGATGTAGTTTGTGATGTTGTGTTTCTAATATCTAGCCTACACTTCTTGGCTGTTCCATTTCAATTTCTGGTGCTTTTGAAGTATAACAGGAGTATATTTAGAGTTCTCTACAAAAGCCACACAATGAATGTATTCCTTTGCACTTAGTGTGTTTTTTTCCATAATATTCATTAACATACCGAGTGAAGAGCTGGATTCAGTTCATATCAGTCCTTTTAAAATCCATGTTAATAATATTTAAATGTCATTTTTCTTTTGTCTTTGAGGGCAACTTCCTGGTGAACGCCTGCAAATATTTGACTTTGTTTATTTGTTAATTTGTTAATCTCATTTGGGAAGGAGGAACCGGCTCATTCTGGCCTCAAATATTAGGTTTTGTCCAAGGATTGTTGGAAAGGAGCATGTTCAATTTGTGAATAGACAATTGTATACAAATTGTTAAAATAAACTATTTGGACATGAAGTGACCATAAAGACTGGAATTGCTATTTGTTATTTATTTTCTGACTTTAAGGTAATTCTCATTCTAAGGTAACTAAAACAAAGATTGTTATTTTTAGGTCATACACTAATGAAAACATTTACAAATATTATATTCCATTTCTGCCAATAGATCCTCCTAAATATTACACACTGGACCTTGAAGTGAAATAAGTTACTTTAACTAAAAAAAATAAGGTAGAAATATGGTAGAATAAGTAGAATGGAAGTAAAATAAAGAAGTTAGAATAGCTTAAATTAAGTAATTTGACCACTTGATATCACCACAACATTTTAATTAATATTAAGTTGGTGCAACTTAATTAAGCTTTAAGAGGTCAAAGCAAATCATGTTGAATGTACTAAAGTAATTGGATTAGTCTGACTGAAAGATACTCATAGGATTTACTCAAAGATTCCAGAGTTGAAACAACTTAAAAAGATGCATGCAAATTGTTGACTTACATTTTTTAAGTTGAGCCAGTGTATTATTTTTTAGAGTGTATGTTGACCGGCAGGAAATACCCAACGGCTGCGTTCGAATAGTCAAACAAATTATTTACTTTCCTAACCAATGTGCTTTCCTAACCTCTTTTTTTTTTTCATTGACTTCGATGGAAAACGATATGAGGTCAAGGGAAAAAAAACACTGCAAAAAAAACACTGAATATATATATATATTTTTTAACAAAGACTGGGAAATAGTTGTCACATTGAGAATGGTTGCTCACGCTCACACAACTGCCCACTCATATTAATGGACATATATCCCAAATAGTATGATTGTAAATTAATGAAAATCATTTTCGTTCATGTTGATCGTTTGTTTCCGTGTACGGCCAAATGCTGCGTCGCTTTAAATTGTCCTGCCGCAAGGAATTTATTTATTTTTAAACGTGGGAATATGTCTTATATTATCTTCAACAAAGCAAAATCCTGTGTGTATGCCAGTCTCCGTCAACCAGTTTTTGAACATTATACTCATCTCCGAATTCAGGTCCTACTCAATTGCCTTTTCCGAGGAACAACGAAGGAACATGTGTGGAGCTCTGTCCGAGTGAGGGTTAAGCTTCTCAGTATAACGCCACGTTGTGTGGCACGTTTCATATTCAACGTCGCTCATTATAAAGCACATACACAACGACGGTACTAAAAAAGTAGCACAACGTTGCCGTGGGTCGTAACACACCGCCCTCCTTCCTAGAGCTCAGCCCAATACGTTTTTTTGTTTTTTTTTAATCTCACAGTACTCAAATTCAAACTGAAACAGAGGGTTCACTTGCGTGAACATCTCAGTGTTCGGATTCGGGCTGGAACAGGGAGTTCACTTGAGAATAGGCTATGCACTTTCTCTGGCCTCAAAGTCTCCTTTCCTGCCAACATTTCCATTATGTGGCACAAATGGGTATTTTTTCCCAAGGCTTGATGAAGCTTTTACCATCACTGACATGAGAATGTGAAATTGCATGGTCCCAAACTGCACAGTGTAATATCTGGTATAGGGCCTTACTCATGACATGATTATATAGGCTGCTAAAGAGCCTGTACAACAGTATTTAATTCAGAAGGCAAATGACACAAGTGTAGCATGACTAATAATCAGTATTGTTTGGAAGGAGTTGCAGAAATGTATGCCCTCTAAATTTGCAAGGCTGAATTTTATTAACGCATCGTCCACACACAGCTGCAGTGGACAAAATATTAAAGTCAGGTGGTATCATTTAATAGAATTATATGAATTATGTTTATTTCATAAAACCTAGAAGTATCTGCCGTCCATCCGTCGTGATGAAGTAAAAATGAAACTGCAATGTTATTTGTATCAGGCTAGTGTGTAGCAACACAGGCTAGCCCAGAGACACCTTAGTGACAGTTGACAAATTTGCTTTTGAACGTAATCATTTCTCTATAACCAATAAATTATCCACTTATTGGATATTCTCTGAGGAAAGCAGATGTCGTTGCAGATGCTGTTTTGTCTCTATATTGATTATTGTTGGCCTTTTTTCCTCACCAGGCAAACGAGCAGAAAACAGACATCTGTTCAAATTGTATAACTTTACTGTCTTGTCGCCCCCAATCTTTTTTTAGGTTAGTTAGTTAGACAAACACACATGGGTATTTGGTAAACTGATCCAAACCCACGCACACACGCGTGCAGGCTGACACACACACAGGCACATACACACACACACTCACACACATAAATACACACACATGGCCACACTGACACATACGCATACACATACACACACATCCATACATATACACAAACACACGTAGACATAGACATAATGACTCACATAGACCCATAGACATAGACCCATGCAAACACACACATACACACATACATAAATACACACAAACTTGTACACCTACACATAATCACATTTAGACACTCATACACACACCCACACACCCACACACTCACACACACACACACACACACACACACACAAACATTCTCATACCCACCCACACACACATATTTCCCCTCTTGCCTCTTATAAATGCAAACTTGGACAAGGCTCTAGAGTGGCAGGTGAACGACGGCAACACAATCTCTGACCTTGACAGCGGCCATAGGGAAGTGACAGTTATAAAGGACTGCATGGGGTTATTTGAGGGCCTCCTGGGAATTCATTAATGAATGACATTACCCAGCCGAGAGATATGTGGTAGTGAAGTGTGGGGAGGAGGGGAACAGGTGTCAGTTGGCTATACAACCCCCCACACATCCTCAATTACAGTGACACACACACACACACATATATACATTCATGCATATATACATACATACATTCATGCATATATACATACATACATACATACATACATACATACATACATACACGTACTGGTGATTGTACTTATAAGTCGTGTACCCAATGTATGTGTGTGTGTGTATATATATACACATATAAATATATATATGTATATATATCTATATATATACATATATATATCTATATCTATATAGATATAGATATATATATATAGATGTGTTTGTCCACATCTATGTGTGTTTGATGTGTACTGTACAGGCACATGCACAACCACAGACATAGTAACAAGAGCCTAAAATTTCTAGAGAGTTGCTTTTATTGTGGAATAGATTGCGATCGTGATTTCGCTCCATTATTCATGCATGAGGAAGACCCTCCTTTACCCAAGGCCAAATGAGCTTCTTCACCCTGATCGTGCTCTCGGGAAGTCTGCTATTGTGATCATACACCCGGCATCATAAGCCTCTTCGACGATTTGGTTTAATCCTGGACTTCTTTCACATTGTGTGCTGTGTGAGCCCAGCTGAATGAATCTTACGACTAGAATGATGACAGTTGCAAGAATTGAAAGGTGCAGTCTTACTGGAATCTTCCGGGTAGCCAAATGGGATGGGCTTCTTTTTACAGCTGATATCAGGGTAATTATAGATAATTGATTGTTATGGGTGATAAGTGTGAGCCGGCTAATGCAATGCAGTACTTAACCCCCGCAATCCTTCTGTGCCCTCCGCTTAGATAATTAGATTACTCCTGGCGATACGTTTGGTACCCACACACACACACACACACACACACACACACACACACACACACACACACACACACACACACACACACACACA
>JAOPJO010000088.1:4126205-4141500 GCA_027123675.1 Molva macrophthalma | reverse complement strand
GGTGGGGGATGCTGGTTGGGGGGGTGACGACGGGGGCGAAGAGGGAGTGATTGAGCCGGGAGAACGGGAGCGAAGGCACAGAGTGAGTTAGTTTTTGTCTTCGTACTATAAAAACGCTTTCAGCAAGACGTAGACCCACGCAGAGAGAGAGGGGGAGAGATACCGAGAGAGATATACAGAGAGAGAGGGGGAGAGATACCGAGAGAGATATACAGAGAGAGAGGGAGCGAGATACAGAGAGAGGGGGAGAGATACCGAGAGAGATATACAGAGAGAGAGGGGGAGAGATACAGAGAGAGGGAGAGAGAGATACAGAGAGAGATATACAGAGAGAGAGAGAGAGATACAGAGGGAGTGAGAGAGAGAGAGACAGAGAGAGGGAGAGAGATACAGAGAGAGAGGGAGACAGAAGGAGAGAGAGGGAGAGAGACAGGGAGTGAGATACAGAGAGAGAGGGAGACAGATGGAGAAAGAGAGAGAGAGAGAGAGAGAGAGAGAGAGAGAGAGGGAGAGAGAGATACAGAGAGAGAGGGAGACAGAGGGAGAGAGAGAGAGGGGCAGGGGGTGGGGGTGCATGGTAATGGACAGGAGAACACATTCTCTCTAGGGTTGTACAAGATATTGAACAAAATGGGGTGCGAAGCTCCATCCCAGAGGCAGGGAGTGGGCCTACTACAACTGCTGATGCTCTGGAACTCGGTCTCTGAAAATAGATTCCCCAATATCTTCCACACGCCCCAAACCAAAAATATTAGTGCAACGTTTTTGCCTTGCGTCTGCTGAGCAAAATTCACGGGCATAAAATGCAGCGCAGGACAATGTGCTGTGAGGTAGATCTACTGTGCCACCTGAATTTAGCCCCCAACCAAACCAACGTGCCATGGCCCCTTTCCATTCAATTCAAAGGGAACAAAGGACATATAGCTCATCTTGTGCATGGCACAATATTCCATTTTAGTCAGGTCATTAATTCCTGTTTTACTGTTGCTGTTGTTCGCAAATACACAAAAGATTTGTAGGCATATACCATGTTTGTTCTCGTGTAGGCTACTTCCGTAGTTGGAGCACGCCTTACCCCCATTTGATAATCATTGTACAGCCATTTGGGATTTGCCAAAGCCAATTTTCAATTGTGAAGTTTATTGGGGAGGCGCATGTTTATTCAAGCATAGAGTCGTATTAAGATGAGAGCCAGAGAATGTTTCGAGCATTTAGTTGGGGTGAAGTCATACGCACAATTGTGCGTCTGTTGTCTTACAAAATACCGCTTTGTGCCACATGATGGCAATAATGTACAGAGAACTTGGCCCTAAATTACGAAGCCGCGCGCAACGAAGAATATAACTAGATTAGTAGTTGTTAATTGTATGAAAGATATCGACTGCGTATTATATACATGCATACATTTTAAAATACTGCCTTTAGAAGTACATATATATCCACAATGTTTTCTCAAATAGTTCTACACTTTTTTTTAAATTAATGTCTCTATTTTGCTGTTTTAAATCACATTCTAACCAAACTATGTCTGGTAACTTTTGCTACAAAACAATTATAGAAAGGATTCGGTGCAATCGGTCAGGTATTCGTTCATTGTATATTACCATTGATTATTTCCTTTATATATATCTATATATCTATATATATAGATATATATATATATCTATATATATAGTATACAGTTTGTCAGTAATCCCCGCACAGATTGACTCCGCCTCGCTCACGCGGGACTTGTCCACGCGCTCTCCTATACACTACACAGCATGCCCGCCTTGCGCTCGCGACGCTCAGGGTTCTGAAGAAGAGCTCTCCTCTAGTCCCCAGTCACTCAGCCTCATCAACGTGCGCACATTCACGCGCAGGACAGGACAGGACAGCACTAGAAGACAGGACTCCAAAACGAGAGAGCCTGTGGCCGCTAAAGCAACATGTTTCCCGCGTGGAGACATGGCACGCGCACCACGCGTGGCTCGAGACTGTCGCAGCAGACCATGTTCGAGGTTACCGCTGGACAGGTGTTGGTCTTCTGTTGGATTCTGATGTCTGCGACGTGTATCACCCGCGCCCAAGCCCAAGGTAGGACAAACACCTCCGAATTGTGTTGTAATTTGATATGTTTGCATAAAATGTGACCAGTCACAAACTAAAGTCACATAACAGCCCCCGCGCCAAGGGGTGGAAAGGACCCAGTCAATGTTCAACATAAGACATCCAGCAAAACACACCAATGGTGTTTGGAGAGATCAATAATTTTGATCAGTCAAATGTTTGTATCGCTGTGCGATTGTTTAAGGTCATACACGCCCAAATCTATCGTCTCCTCTAGTCACTGTCCGTTTTTTTTTGTAATAATTTGTTCATTTTTAAATAACAGCCAAAATAATCTAAAGACTGAATCGACTCCCTCAAAATAAATGTATTTGTTTTTGAAAGTCAGATGACACTTTACTCTGTAGATCATCTTCCCTTCTATGATTCATGAATAACATTATATATTAAAAGCTAAAGAATGATGGTGTTCCTGCTTTTACTCTAACCACCGTCACTTTAAAGCTTCACGAGAATTATGAACACTCGGAGACATTGGTGTGCTGCCCTGCCCTGCCGAGTATTAACCTGATACGTAGGCATACAACCTGCCCATGTCAGCTGCCCTAATCACACAATTACTGTGGAAATTGGCGCGACTGGTCACTTGTGTCTGTGGGTGGGTGTCCTGTGCCTTATTGCCTGGTGGGGTGGTAATGACTTAATTCATGTAAATGACACTGGCCATTTCTTTCTCACTTCCATTTTGATGTTGGGTGAATGAATGGAAAAATAACCCCAGATTGATTCATTTCTATCAGTGAAGGCATGGGGATGTATTGATAAAGGTATATTATTGCAGGGTGTTCCAAACAAAATGGATCTCTTGCTCTGCAGCATTTTTTTCCCCAGGTATATTCCAATTAAATACATTTTCCTCAATCTCTAAATCCCGGTATGCTTCGTGTTACCAACGGTTCTTAAACGATAAAACGGTGAAACATGTTTGACATACAAATCCCTCGGGCATTTACTTAAATAGAAAAAAAGACAAGACGGGCAATAGTCTGGTTTGGATGTGTAGTTCCTACATATCAGGGGTGGCCCTGCGTCCAATGTTACAATGCTCAGCTCACCCAAGTACTATAAAGACACTAATCCCTGAGCAGAATATTGGTATTTCATTCCCACTGCACTGGCTGCTATAGTCTCCTTTTGGGGTTCACTGTGAAATCCACCCAGCTCTGTCTCTTACTCACACGCACACGCACACACACACGCACGCACGCACGCACGCACGCACGCACGCACGCACGCACGCACGCACGCACGCACACACACACACACACACACACACTTGCGCGCATGCACGCACGCACGCACACACACACACACACTTGCGCGCATGCACGCACACACACACACACACACACACACACACACACACACACACACACCAGTATGTTTACATACATACCACCTACTTGAAGGAACTAATCAACCACAGACCGCCCCCCCCCCCACTGCCCCCGCCCCACTAGTTTGTAGCCTCCATTCCAGTAACTGTCTGCTCCTTTGTGCCTCTGCAACCCAGCTCTCCATACCAAGAGATGGAGCCACTGCTAAGCTGTGCCTTGTCTGTGTGGAAAAGCCCCACACTCTAAATATGTGCTTGGTGTGTGTACATGTGCGTGCATGCGTGCGTTTGTGTGTGTTGTCTGTGTGTGTGTGTGTGTGTGTGTGTGTTTTATTCAAATTTTCCTCTGAGGCACTTGTGGGATTTTTAAGCAAATGAAAATGTGTCATGAATGTGTTTTCTGTTGTTATTATTACTTACTTTAACCGCTATTGAGCTCCAAGTAATCCTCACTTCATCTTGAAAAAAGTGTGGCTTACTATGCAGCACACCGCTGCCCTAGCTCTTGTTAGCATCTAGCTTGTGAGCTAACATGCCAAGAGTGTATGAGTGTCTGGCGAGCACTCCTGGGCTACTTCACACGGTTCTACCTTTTTTTCTCCTGAAAACACACTTCTTCTTCATCCTTGCACAACTCAAGGCCCCTCCAACGTTCCCCCGGCTGTGCATTAGCATGTGTGAGCGTTTCACCGCGAGGTCTGTCTGCCTCCTCTTTCGTTGGAGGAGAATCTCCTCTACGTCCCGCTGATGACCAATCAACGCTCCAGACCCCTCGTGAAGACCACGTCTCCCTCCGAGTCTTCACGTAGAGTGGCCTCACTGACGACAGAGGGAGCTTTTTCCCTCTGAAGAAGCAGCTTGTCAAACCAACCCCACGGGGGGGCCTTGTTTGTTTAACGCGGGCCTGCTAATGAGTGGCGGTGTGTATGTGTGTGTGCCTATGCATATAGTCAGGGATGCTGAAGTTGGGAGCTCTGAGAATTCCATAAATTAGACAACACAAGGCGCGGAGGGCCCCCACGGGACCCAGAGGTGGCGTGTGCTTGTTTTTATCAGCAGGTTTCTGGAGGGGCCCCCGCTGCGTTGAACAGAGTTGGCTTGCTTCAATCCACCAGAGGACACCTCACGGAGTCCACAGGGGGGCCACTCCCCTGCAGCGTCCCCCTGCTCAGCAGGCCATGTAGAGCGCTCGTTTAAACTCCTCACTGAAAACACCTCATAAGCAGCCATCACGCTCATCTTCCCCTTGTAGTCACCGCCTTTCCCCTCACCACACTTGCATACTGCTCGCTCCGATCGCCTGTTAATAGGCAATGAATATTAAAAGCCCTACTTTGGACAAATTACCGCTGAAATACAGTCAAACACCACATGTTTGGTTCTATAGTCATTTGGGTTTATGGTTCATATTTACTCCCCGACTGCATTGAATCTCCCCTTCATCTAGATAGCGTCATTGACATTCTGCCAACCGATGGCTGCTATGATTTTCGGGACGTACGTTATAATGGCCCTGACAGCTGTCAGCTATTTCTAAGTCTTTAAATCGTATGATAATCCACCATGCTTACAAAAAGGGCCATTTGTTTAAAAGACCCGATAAGTCCTCGTGTGATTAAAATTCCCCGGGTTTGGCAGTGGGCCGCACAATAATATTTAATCAGTGTTGCAAATGGAACTATTTTACATCAAAATTCAATCTACAAAACTGCACAATTACACTATACAATTTGGAATATAAAACCCCAGAACCATTGTGTATGTGTACACGCGACATTAGGTATAAAATAATGATATTGTGAATTCACACGTGTGTATAGCTAGCTACCATACTGCCCTCTCCCACAGCCGTGATCTTACTGCCATGATGTCTCATATTTCAGGATAAACACTTGATCTGATCATAGTTCTCATTTGGGCCATGATGACGTGAGGATGGGATTGCTGTAATCTCAGTGCTACCATAGTATAATTACACACAGTGCATATTTATGGCATATTCATCTCCTTGTTTGGTGACACGTATTTAATTAAACATGTTTACTGCTCCGGAGAGCCAACAGATGTCTCCTAAAATTTGGACTAAATGCTTGTTTTGTGTGTGTGTGCGCAGCCGGTACCTCTTGCGCCCAGAAAGACCAGCTATTGGCGTTTGAGCGTTGCAAAGCCTCAGGTGAAACAGAATGGAAACACGTCTTCTAAGTAAGACTCCTGGGTCTCCCTACCTTCAGTCCCCGGCTGGTTGGGCCACTGTTGTTGTGCCTGCAGAACTAATTGTCTACATATATACGTGTATTCCTCTTCCTTTTTTCCTTTTTTTACACGTGACAAATGACTGATGTTCACGGAATTGCCGAAGAACAATTGAGCAGAAACGCGGTGACAATTATTTAGCTTCGAGAAGTCTTTAACCAGCTCAGTCAAGCGACAAAGCTGTGTTTATTGTTCATAATGCACATATAATCTGATTAACTTGTACCTCACGGTTTTGGCATACACCCCTTGCCCAGTTTTTGCCATTTGTCCGCAGGGGTATGGTAATTGGTGTTTTCATGGGGAAAGGAACCCCATTTCGCACCATGTGTCTGTCATAATGCCATGTCTGGCCAGCTCATCGGCAACAGGATTTACTAGAAATAGTTCTGCAGTGTAGTTGAGCATTTCTACATTATTCTACGGATCGTGGCGTCCTTGTTATGTGAATTACGTGGGGCTGAGCATAACTAAACCACTCTCACAGAAATAGTGTTTAATCAGCATTGAGAGACTTATGGAGTAAAATATGTGTGTAATAAAATCTTACTTTACTTCTCAGTCGTGAATCATATTTCTTTTCTTTTTTTTTTCTTTTATTCACTAGTGGCACATTGAAGATCAATCTGCCTCAACTAATACAATGTAATAACTTCCTCTTTAGCTTGGGAGGGTTATGGGCAATTGGACTCTTATGGAGAGTTATGGTTTTTAGCAGTGAGAGCCAAGCCCTGCTCCTTGGGTTATTTTAGCCAGCCAGCTGAGCAAGGTTTAGTTTTCATGTCGCTGATGTTTACTGAGAGAAGGCAAGGGCTGCTGGGTAAATGAGACCAAATTGTTTACATATTAATTCTCCCGGCAACGTCTAATCAATCCAGCCAACAACCTGAAAGGCAGATTCTCTACTTACAGGAACAAAGAGGAACGGCCCAGAGCACAGTGGCCCAGAGCTGGGACGGCTATTGAAAGAGAAAATGACCTTGGATTTGTATGGCACACAATTTGTTTATTTTTTTCTTCTGATACACAGTTTTTTTTACTTTACTCTGGGTGCCAAGATGATGGTGCTTGCTGCTTCAACAAAGCTGCATTCTAAGGAGCCATTTGACAACCCCCTCCCCCCCACCCCCCTTTTTAAAATGGTCCCATTACCCCTGTCTGGGGAACCGAAGGGATGCGCTGAGGCAGTGTTCGTGGACCAGGCATCTGTCTACAAGGCCCCTGAGCGGTTCCATGTAAACATTTAAACAACACAAAGGAAACTCTAGTTTAAAAAAAAATAGTGCGAAACAATGCACTTTATAGCACAATGCAGGCTTTGAGTCCATGTTCCCATTCAAGTTGGGCCTCATGGGGACAGCTGAGTGTGTTCTTGTGTTGTACGTGGAAGGGAGAAGAAGGCATGGAGGATAAATGAAAAAGGACGGGGTTCGGGGCTGGGGAGGAGTGGTTTTCTTCTTTCGTGGGGGAAAAATACTGCTCCTAAAGCGCTCTGGTTTTTTTGGAGGGGAGGGAATTCTTTACATTCAACACCATCCCTCCCCGAACACACACACCGCTCCCCTCGAAAGTCGAGGAGCTCGTAGCCTCTCCTGGATATTGTGCAGCATCACCCGCGGCATCCTTCCACAAAATAAATAAAGGGTCGAGTACACCTGCCAATTGATGTCCCACTCAGTTCCGATTCTGGGGAATAGAAATGTAATGGAGTCTGTGAGCAGCATGCACAGCTAGACTGGGAGTAGACTGACACGAGGGGAACGGCTGCTGTACCTCTGTGTACCTTCTGTTTGTTTCACTTTCGGAATGTGGAGTTTTGTCTCTGCTTGCTGGAGTACCTATCAAGTATCAAAGAGGATTGTCTTAAATGCTGCTGAGGCTGCTCCGCGATCTACTTGCTTTCGGTTTTTTTTGTGGTCGTTGAAAGAGCGCCTAGCAGCCCTCGCCATTCTTTGCCTTTTCTGAAATCCCAGCATTTTTTGCCAGCATTGTTCTCAAGGCCAAGGAGCAGATGAGCTCATCTTCATTCATGGAGGTGGCTTTTGGGGCGTGTGGGTTTTTTGGAAGGGGTGCGTGGGTTAGCGTGGAGAATAGAAGCCCGTCTAATCCGCAGCACACTTCCTGTCACCGAACATGGTTCTGGTTCAGGAGCGGGAGACCTCCATGCTGCAGGGCCCAGTTTGACGTTCTGCTCAGCCCGCTGTTGGCAGCGAGCCTGCCGGTCCTGCTAGCGAGCCTGGCGCATTGCCTTTGGCCCCGACCCAATGCTTTGTGCTCAGTATTGATTAGAACCAGAGCTGAGCCTCGCTCTCCATTGTCCTGGTTCAGCCCACATGGCATAGCTTATCTGTTTGATGTTACTTTTGTTTCCCTTTGTATTTTTCCCTCCCCTTGTTTCGTTTTTTTTTTTCCGCTCTCCTGACACCACTGCGTTCTGTCTCACCTCCAAGACAGACGGGCCTCTCAACATCAGAGCTTACCTTCCCCTCGTGTTCTGACACCGCTCTACCTGCACGCTGTATCGACCGGCTCCTTCAAGGCAGGCCACCAGGGGACTTAAGTGTGTGCTTATACATTCAAAGGAGTGTGAATTGCGAGGTGACCACCTGAGACTCCCCCGGAAAGTCTGAGCCCAGAGTCCCAACTCGGAATGCTTTTGTGGGGTGTTTTTGTGTTGTGTATCTTAACTGATAAGAAATGTCCCCCTTCCGTTTCCATACAAATGCAAAAAAGAAGTTTGGGCCAGTCGCCATGGCAGCGCGTCGGAGGCACTTGAAGGCACGCTCTATCTTTGATCACTGTCCTTTCGGTTCACGTCAATGGGGTCCCACTCGGGAAGAGTCGGAGAGATGTGATGGGGGCTGACAGGGGCGCTCTGGGGTCCACTTCTCTTGCAGCTCATGTCACATCTGTACCCCCCCCCCCCCATCTTTTGTGGGGCCCTCAGCACTATCCATGAAAGCGCTGCAGGGGTGCAGTCTCAAAGCATATGCTGGGACTCAGCCCTTCCCTCAGTGCAGGTGAAAGCCTTCACAGATCAGCTGCAAAATAAAAAACACATTACAATTAATACTTTGAAGCATAGCAACTCAAGGATGGTAAATATATGGAAAAGTTTTGCAACTTGAGATAGAGTCATGTCATGATCATCCGAGTATTGGCCTACATTGGGCAGAGATTGCAGCATATTTTTGTACATATTTAACTATCAATATGTACAAATATATACGTACTTAAATATGTACTTAAATAAGAATATTGTATTCTTATTTAAGTAGCATATTGTGATTGTTCTTTTACATGCAGTTGATGTAAGTATTATAACAATGTCAATAGCCACAGAATAAAACAATCACCTTTTCTGAATAATATAAAAATAATACGTAAAGCTGTGCAGTGTATGCTACAGTGTATATATCAGTCAAAATCAATACACTGTGTGTGTGTACTGTGTCTCCTTTTACTGGAGGTTACCTGGATTAATAGATACAGAACAAGGCAGAACCAGCGCTTTGACAATGAAGCATGGATACGGCAGTATGCAAATTAAGTCTACCATGTGTTTCTGACTGGAATGATTTAGGATCCATTTGAGAAAAACCCCTCTGAGGTTAAACGGGAAGTCTGTGGTGCATTGCACCTCTCTGAGCAACCAACACTGACGCGGATAAAAGAGATTGTGCGTGGCGAGATTAGCCTTTTTGTTTTCATTTCAAAGGCAACTTAAGAGTTGAACTCTATAAATGTGTCTTTATGTCTAGGACTCGTGCAGATGTACAAACACACGCGGTGGAACCGTGTGTGCGTTGTGTCCCGCAAACCCATCTTTCTAATACTTACATACACTTCACACACACGCACACACACGCACACGCACGCACACACACACACACACACACACACACAGATACACACATGCACACACACGCACACAGACATATACACACACACATACATACATACACACACACACAGATACACACACACACACACGCACACGCACACACACACGCACACGCACACACACGCACAGGCGGAAACAGAAATGTTTTGTTATCTTTACACTGAGCTTCCTCAGAACTAAAACCAGTCATTTGGATGCTCGGCACATCTGTTCTAAGTGGGGCATAGCCGCATTGTGTCCCGCGTGAATAGACAAAATCCAACAAGCAGCCATTTCGGTATAAAAAGTCATGTTCTAACGTTCCTCTGCACACACCACTTTGGAATTTACCCTGTCGCTACCATATTGTCTTTTTCTCTCTGTGCCAGACCAATGCAATAAAAAATATAGAACAACAGGGGCATGGATGGTTCAAAGAGGGTGGTGGCAATGGTGCTGGTGGTGCTGGTGTTGATGGAGGAATGAAAGGAGAGCGATGCGTCAGTGGGACAGAGATTGCTGTGGTTTTACAGTTGCACGAATCCCAAACTGTGTGCAGATTCCACGGTAGCTAGGAAACAGCTGACAGTTAAATGTGTTTTGGGGGGTGGGGGGGGGATCAACAGGATTAGTGCGCCCAGTCTGAGACCAAAACGGTCGGTAGCCCTTTTTCTGGCGCCCGGTGCCAGCCTTTCTTTTCTATTACCTCTGGGCGTTTAGCCCTGCGTGCGGTTGGGCTTGTTAGCGTTAGCAGCCGTCCCCTGTGGGCATCTTGGTAGCTCGTAGCTCTTTCTGTGTGTTTTGGTTTTCAGAATCACACAATTAAACATTGTTGTGTACATGTGTGCAGGAGAAAAAAAAATCGAGCTTAAGAAGGTCAAACTTCAAATGTGACCTTAAGGGAGAAGGAAAACATGCAGTGTGTCCATGTGCACACATCCGTGCATACGTACACGCACACACGCGCACACTGACACACACACACACACACACACACACACACACACACACACACACACACACACACACATACACACATTCATAGAGACATGATAACACCCACTTGCACACGCATTCAAATAAAGACAATTTCACACACACGTGTCTACACACACACGCAGAAACACACACACACACACACACACATTCATCTACACACAAACACACACAAAACCACGTAAATACACACAAGCACAAAACCACACACACACACACACACACGGTCAAATTACCCACACAGAAGTAATGTAGACCAAACAAAGACATTGTGTCTGCAGAAGGAGGATGCACATGTCACATCCAATCACCGCTGTCTCTCATGAGCTGAGTGAGATTTCCTGTCACCGGTCCCAGAGACCCAGCCCGCTTTAATTCTTCAGGGTGCTTCCACCCAGCGTCTCCCGGTGGCTCCCCTTAACCTGGGGAGACGGAGACTCCCAGAGTTATCTCCCCCGGTGGAGACAAATACTAGTACTAGAGGCCCCTGACAAAGACGGACGGGCCCCTGCTGTTGTCGTCATGGTGAAGGGGGAGACAGGGAGGGGGAGGGGTGGCGAGGAAGGAAGACATGCGGAGGGATTCTCGTCTCACTCACAGCTTCACCCAAGAGAGCGCCGCCAAAGTACGTTTGTATCACGAGTGACACAGATGCGATGCGATGGACTCAAGTTCGCACATGATGCCCGACATACGCAGGAGCCATGTGACAGAATGAGGAAGGAAAAGGGAGTGGCGGTTCTTGTTGTTTTTTTCTTTTACGCATCAGTTTTATTTCTGAGCCAGGACAGACCTTGAACTCATCTACACCAGCTGCTGGTTGCGGCGCATTATTCTTTAATAAATAAGAAGCAATAAAATAATTTTAATTTGAAGGCCCTTTGTTTTACAGGTCGAGGGGTTTTAAATATACAAAATAAGAGTCTCTTAAGGAATACTTTGATTTATTTTCCATTCTGTAGAAGGTAATTTTATATTTGGCATGATGTGGCTTCATTGGACACGATTCACTTGTGCATGGCGCCTGAGGTCCCCAAGGGATAGAAAAGTCATGGGGATTAGAACTTTCTCTGTTCAAAAATTAATTTAATGAAATTCCATTTTCCAGTGTACTTCTATTTCTTTAATTAATCAAGGGACCGAGTCACTGTGATATAGAGGGGAAAGTGTGGGAGTGACAATGCTTGTTTTCAATGATGATACTAGTTCGTATTTTAATTTAGTTTGGAGGCGAACAAGCACGTAAAACTGGCCCTTTTTGAATGTTTTTTAACCCATTGAATGCTTTTCAATGGGTTGTGGCCTTCACAGAGGATAAATGTGGATACAAACATACAATCTTTGCTTAGCGGGAAAACCATTCAACTCTATAGGACACAACACATCTCCACTCTGGAGTTCAATGCAAATCCTACTATAGCTACAACAGAATAGTCCACCCATATATATATTTTTTTCTTTTTTCTCCTATGGACAAAGAAAAACGTGGGAGAGAGAAAAAAAATGTTTCAAAGGAAAACAGGAAGAAAAAAACAACATAACAACAACATCTCACTACGCCTTCGTAACCGCTGATGTCCCAGAGCCCGGCTGACACACGCAAACGCAAATAGCGGCGGCGGCAGTGGTGAAGTTTAAAAGCTTTAATCATACCACTACTGGGAGAACCAATGTAGTGTTGCACTTTGCATCATTGAAAGCCTGTTTTATTAATGCTGTCCAAAGTGAACAGGGGGTGGTGGTGGTGGTGGTGGGGGGTGTAGTGTAAGGGCATTGTGCACTTGATTGTAAAGCAGGGTGGAGCGGAAACAATGGCCATGAAAAAAACATGGCTGTGAAGCTAAAAGAAAAAAGGGAACAGAAAAAATTGCTTACTTCCATTACTTTGGAAGACGATGGGTGGAGGGAAGGGTCGGTAACCACGGTTTCCAACCCGACATAGTCCCCAACCCCCACCCCTTGTCCCGGTTGAACATAACGTGTTCCCTTTTGAGTTAACGGGCTTTCATAAAACCATGGTCTGACGCAGATTCCCGTTTCGTTCTGTACTCCCGGGCAAGGCGAGGTTGTCTGATAACGGTCCTGAAGGAGGAAGACACAAAGGAAAGCCTTGTGATCAGCGTTGAGTGACGCCGCCAAACAACTCAGTAGTACACTCCCCTGACTATCATACATGGCTCCGCGGGCCCTGAGTTCTCACTTTGCTGCGTAGCAACGTGTTGATGGGGTGCCCCGAGTGTGGGGCAGTCCAATTGCTGTGATGAGCACTTGGCATTCGTTGCACTTTATGCTGCGCAATTAACCGACTGCCATGTTAGTAGCACCTAGTATTGTCACGGGTAAATTTGGGGAAATAACTGCATCCCCCCCCGCCCCAAAAAAAAAAAAAGAAAGGAAGGTCACAATTAATTTGCACTCAAATGAATGAATGGTTTCATAGTGGAAAGGCTGTTTAAAGGGTTGGCAGTTCAGTTACTGATCCCCTAAAGGGCTTCCTGACTGTGAGTGTTTGCTATTTGTTTTATGTTGTGAGTAAATGAAGACGCTCAAGCAGTTGATGAAAATCAGAAGCTATTGTTGTTTGACAGCGAGCACCTTTACAGTGATGGCCCGCGTTGTTAATTTGTGAGATGGAGAGGCAGAGAGGCGTTGCCGAACCATGATGGCGGCTACGGTGGCCTGGTTGAGGCATTTAAAGTGAACCACTGTTATGAATGACACTCGGGTCTAATGAATATGTATATATTTATAAAAATAGGCACGATGTCCCTCTCAACGTCAATTGGGAGTGACAGTCACATTCAGTGGGCATGGCGATGATGGTGATGCTTCAGGGATTAGACAAATAACACACACACACACACACACACACACACACACACACACATTCCTACACAGCCACACATAACACATGCACACACACGCACACACACATTCCTACACAGACACACATAACACACGCACACACATGCACACACACATTCCTACACAGACACACAGACACACATAACGCATGACACACACTAGTAGATTGCAGAAGAAACACAAATAGAAAACACATGCAGGCAGCATGCTTTTAATTCTGTACTACCGTTTAATTATTGGGCACAAAATAAACAAATAAGTACTACTTACTCATGTGATATCACCCTAATGGCCCCTGCTAATAATATTATTCAAACATGAGTTATTGTTTCTTTAGCTTCATTAGGTGGTGATGTCGCAGCACATAGATCACTTATTAATACACCAGCCGGATGCTGGATTCCGAATGGATTTCTCGTAATCGTTCTCTAACTTTACTGTAACACCATATTGTTAGCCGGCGATTTATGGCACACAAGCAGCACATTTATTTTTCTGCCAACTCATTTACAGTCCATTCTCCCACTCGGCAACTGCCAACCATATGACAATTAGTTGGTTGCTTTATTGGGTGTATAGTATCCAGACACGTATTCATTAACTCAAATGGCCATTATGAAAGCATAGCATAAGTGTAAGGTGGTCTTATTGGTTATTTGTTTTAGGCTGAGAATTCACTGCCTTTGTTAGTTGCCATCACAAAAGCTTTATCAAAACACAATAAGAGACTTTTAATATCAAATCTTGTTACAAATGCCTCGAAGCGGCTTTGAACAAGTACCATATTCACAATCAAGCAAAGGATTGTCTCTTTGATTATATATATTTCAGCGTTTGTACAACCCACATCAAATAAAACCCCACGCATTCAAAACAAATATTCTTCATTCATATTTTTCTTTCCTAAATCTGAAACATTGCGTAACAGAGACTTTAGGTAATTGCTTATCTAATTTTAGTCTCTTTTGCTAGCAGTTTTAATGGATTCATGGTAGCTGTTGTTGTGATGGTGTTCAGCCACAGTCAAGCAACTATTGACAAAGGGCCAGCCGAGCTGTGTAAATCCATGTGTTTTCCTTCACCCGTTCAAATGTAATCAACACATTCTCTTCTGTTGGGCCATTCTGAAGACCTAAACGTAGATCACCTCCGCTTCAGAGATTGGGCGGCGGAGACTTTGATGGAGATGAATGGAACATCTATGGGCTGAGAGAGAAAGGTTACCTTGATGTGAGCTCTCTCGCAGCTTTACTTAAAGCAGCAGCACTGCCCAGCTGAGAGGGGGAGGAAGGGAGAGAGAGAGAGAGGGAGAGAGAGAGAGAGAGAGAGAGAGAGAGGGAGAGAGAGAGAGGGAAAGAGAGAGAGAGGGAGAGAAGGGAGGGAGAGAGATAGGGGAGGAAGGGAGAGAGAGAGAGAGGGAGAGAGAGAGAGAGAGAAGGAGGGAGAGAGGGAGAGAGAGAGAGAGAGAGAGAGGGAGAGAGAGAGAGGGGAAGAGAGATAGGGCCAGGAGAGGTGGAGAGAGAGAGAGAGAGAGAGAGGGAGAAGGAGGCCGGACGTGGGGTTCGGCTGACCCCGCGGTGCAGTAACCTTGAGCCAGGAGCCTGCCGCGCGGAGGCTCTGTATTTAAAAAAGACCCAGACAAAAAAAGAAAAACACAACAACCTAGGGAATGTCTGACTTAATTGGGTTGGACTGCACCCGTGGACGGGAGCCATCAGACTGCACTAATTAACGGTTGAAACAACCTTCAAAGTGGCAGACAACAGTGTGTGTGTTAGCACCGATATCGCCTCATCAATGCCCAGGCCGGCGGCGGGGGGGGGGGGGGGGGGGGGGGGCGCGGGGGGGCGGGG
>JAOPJO010000088.1:4054431-4066764 GCA_027123675.1 Molva macrophthalma | reverse complement strand
GTCTCCCCCTCCTCCTCCCCACCCCACCCCCCCCACCCCCCCACCACCCCCCCCCCCCCCCCCCCCCCCGGGGGGGCCCCCGCCGGGGGGGGGCCCCCCCCCCCCCCCACACGTCAACACTTCAAACATTTGTATTTAAGTATTGTACTCTGTATATTAAATAAGTTAAAGGACAATCGTTGATATCCCCCATGCAAACAGATTCCAGGAACTTCCTGTTAAAAATAAATAAATCAATAACTTCCAGGACTAGGAGTTTGTTGTTCGCAAACTATTAAATAAAACTCTAGGTCAAAGGAACAGGTTGGGTTGTGTAAATACAACTGGGGACAGCCTCAAAGTTCAGGACATGTGGAAATGACTATTAGGAATGATGACATGCAGGGGCATATTACTGACGTCTGTTGAACCCCATCACAGAAAGTCTGTTCAGACCCTGAAACCAAGATCCAATCAAATCAACATGGACCCCCTCTGTCTGCTTTTGCCCAGATTAAAATTTTTCCACCGTATGTGGAATTCCAAGTACAGATGTATAAAAATTCCAGGAATTCCGAGCTAAGTTCATGGAACTACAATGTAAAAGAGCCGGACTGCTTGCATGAGTGGGCAATGCTATTATCATTTAGGGATGATTTGCTGTATCTAATTTAAAGGGTTGATCAAGGTCGCAATAAAGTTGGACTAATGTGTCCAGAGTATTTATATGGTATTTACTTTCACAAGGGCCTGGAACTGAGACAAATACAATTAAGGTTAACAACTCAAGAGGTTTAAAGGGCATGCCATGTATCTTGCAACAGAATGTGTTTTATGGGATGTTGGTATCACCTAATGTGGGAAACCAATTCCTAAAGCTTTCCTTGTCCCATTCTCGGTTTAACCTATTATCTCCACAAATGACCATGTTCAGTTATCATTTAATCCATCATGTGGACATGCATCTTAAGGCTAGGGGTATTTTATTCTCGTTGCACTAATATATATTATTTATATTTATATTTATTATATTTATTTTATTTATATATTAAGCTAAAACATAGGCTACCTCAAGTATCTGTATTTAAGAATAAGGAGTGTTAGGCACTATGCCTATATGACTAACTAACATTTATGATCGCCTATGATTAAGGGACCTTATTATTAATATTTTTTACTTTATTCATATTTTGGATAGATAGGGGTTAGGTTATTGAGAAAAAAAAAAGGACAGCTGATGGGTAGCCAAGATGCATGGCAATTTGAACCTGTATAAACTAAACCGGTTTACAGAGAACGGAATACGGAAGAAAGCTACAAATACACACAAATCAAGCAACACCGTCAGTGCTTATGTTGAGACGGCCCGTGTTATTTACCTGTACCACTCGAGCCCTTTGTCGTAGTTGCGGTCAAAGAAGTGCGGCTCCGCGCCCACAGCTCTGATGTCTGGATGGGCGCGCAGGAACTCCAGCAGCGCGCGCGTTCCTCCCTTCTTCACCCCGATGATAATCGCCTGGGGCAACTTCTTACTTTCCGACTCATTGAAGAAACCTGACATGGCATTATCGCCCTGCAACGCCTTTGCCTCGCCTCTAATTTCATCCCAGTCGTCTCCTCTGCTGTCCAACTCGTTCTCATTATTCAGCAGGTCCCTGGAAGCCCCGAGAGAGCTGTCTTGATTGTCAAATTCGCCATCGCTTTCGCTCACCTCCGAATGTGTAGTACTGGCAGATACCAAGGGAGTTGGGATAGTTGTGCAGTAACCAACACAGCAGTAAATCATGTACACCCAAAGTGACAGCATGATGCACAACACGAAGAGTTTGTTTTTCACGTGGGATGATGGCACAACATGTAGATTGTGTAAAATCGGACTATATTCCATAGGGCTTACGGAAATAAAAAGCCATATTCCGTTTGGGCATCTTGGTAAAGTTCTCTAGTCCTCTTCCATTGCGAAAATCTCGGATACACGCAAATTGCAGATGTCCACGTTAAGAATGATGTGGAGTCAATGTTTGTTTTTCGAACGACAGTACCTTTTCGAGCTCGTAAGTGAGTCTCAAGTGAGTCAGCTGTGCGTCAAAGTCCACGTTCGTCTTCCATCACTTGTTCAGGCAGGGTGTGAGCGCTCATCTGCGCTGTACTTACAAACTAGGGGGCGTGAGACTGACAGAGAAGACGACCAATCGCAGCACAACCACAGAGCGCAGCTTGATAAGCGCACGCAACGGTGCATACTATTATTTATTAAATTAATATTCATTTGCATTCGTAACGCCGTGAACAGTACAACACACAACACACAAACAGTACTACAAACACCCTTTCTGTTTGCTGGCCTACGCTGTTAACATAATAGCATATCTTGTTTGTATAACTGTAGACCAGAGGTGGTAAGTAACAAAGTACAAATACTTTGTTACTGTACTTAAGTTCAGTTTCAGGTATCTGTAGCCTACTTGACTTGAATATTTATTTTTCAACTTCTTACTTTTACTCCCTACACAAATATATGTGCTTTCTACTCCTTACATTTTGAAAACAGGCTCGTTCCTGTAGTTTTAATGCATTTGAGGGGAATCATCAATCTTTTTAAAATGTTGCATCATTGCGCGCCTTCCGAAGTCCAATTTCAACCTAAATGGATGGGACGATAACACATAGAAAATATGATCCCTTGGTGTATCCCTTGGTGCATATCACGCAGTCCACCGCGGAGAAATGGCGTTCATGGGAGAACTGGTAGCGTAGTAGGTGAGGATGGATGAAAGTGAACCAGCAAACATTGCCGACGGAGCAGATTCAGAGCAGCATCAAGACATTCCCCATCTATGACTTTATTTAAGAGAAATGTTTGAAGTGGTCGGCTCTAAGAACGATTCTTGGCGAATGCGTTGTGTTTTGTGCCAATCTAAAAATATTTTGGTCACCTTGTAGAGATGAGGGATTTAGAAATAGTCATTTTGTTAGAAATTACTATTTCTAACAAAATAGTTCAAGGCTTATTTAGACCTGAATTGTATTCTCGTTTTGAGCATAATGTTTCGAGTTCTGTTGCTGACATTGAAAAAATATTTGCACATTGGAGCAAAGTTATAATATATATATTATTAATATTTTCAGTAAATTTTTTATTTTATTTGAAGTTAGAATGGTTTAACTTTAACATTCTTCGAATTATATTAATATGACGTGAGGTTCAGTTAGCTTCTCAAACTGCAGGATTATTGACAGCTGTCACAGTTCGAGCTTCCAAATGCAACCTTTGCTATATAGCCTAGTACCTGAGGGGCAGTATGCTCTACGCACCTCACACAAACAGCGGACCAGGGACCTATCAAATCGTTATTACGCTGACAAGGAGAAACACCTCGGTTTCTTTTAACTATCCCCCATTAACCGTTTATCCCCTGTCATGTGACAATGTATACGTATTGTTAGGCTCTTAATCTGTAATATTCAGGCATTAAAGATTGTGTTTTCTTTTTTGAAATTTATTTGAGAATAAAATACACTTCATATAACTGGATACTGTATGGATATCTAACTTTACCTTTACCTTGTAGCTTTTAACGCAACTACATTTTGTCATGTATGAGACAGAGACAGCGACCTCTAAACATTGCGCGTACACCATAATGTTCAACACGTTGTGACGTCAACTTCTCTTTCCCTATAGCATGTCGTTCCTGAAACTTATTAAATTGCTTATTCTATAATTAAAAACGTTTAATTAGTTGTGCAACATGTGTTAAATATCAAGTGTTATCTTTGAATATACAATTATTAGTGAGTTCTTGTACCCATTAAATTGAGTTTTGGCGTTGCGTAAACACACCAAAAAGCAATTAGGCTTAGTGGTGAAATAGTGCGACGTAGTGGAATCGAGTTAATAGGGGTTTGAGAAAGCAGTGTGTCAGTTGAAAGTCAAACAAAAGTGCATATGAAGCAATTGACTTTGGCACCACAAGTTTGAATGGCAGTCGTAAGGTCTTAAGTCAATGCGTAAAATACACAAAGGAGCAAAGTCCCTCCATTATATAAACAATTTATAAAGCTTTTTGAAAACGGTGTAAGTCTTGCAAGATTTTCTAAAAACTGTTGAAGCCCAGCCTGTGTCAACAGCAGAAAATAATGTGAAGAGAATTTTGCAGGGAGAACGTTTTTTGGGACAAGATATCACATTAATGTATCATAAGGTCATTCCTAGGCATGGATGAATCGTATGTTTATACAAAGGCTGCTTTGAAATATTCTTGTGCCCAGTCACTCACTCACATACGCACACCGATGCGCACACACTCACACGCACACACGCACACACACACACCTACATGCATGCATAGATACGCCTACAAACACCTTCACACCCTTTCACACAGATTGTATCTTTGAACATAGACTTTGAAGAGCTGCTATGGCAACATAATAGTGAGCGGTGGTCTTCATAAGATCACAGCCCCTGGATCAGGTGATGTGTCCCACAGACAGTCTGATCACAGCACCTGGATCAGGTGATGTGTACCACAGACAGTCTGATAACAGCACCTGGATCAGGTGATGTGTCCCACAGACAGTCTGATCACAGCACCTGGATCAGGTGATGTGTCTCACAGACCGTCTGATCACAGCCCCTGGATCACATCATGTTTAGTTTCCTTCCACCCTGAGGAGATGACACGGTCACCGGCAAGACACATGAAAGCGTTTCACTAAGTCAAAGGAATAGGAAGGCATGCATATGCTCTTCCTGCTAATCATCACGCTACATGATCTACACAAGATTACCCATGTGCGTAGAATATGCAAATATTTAGTTTATTTTTTTTATTATAAAACTTAGAAAATGAATAAAAGCTAGCTCAGGGCATTCATTGGGAACATATGTTCACACGTGGAGATATCTGCTGCTCCATTGCAGTGAGAACGAAAACAGCCTCAGTCTTTACGTCAACTGTGCTTGTGTAGCATGTATCTGCTAAAGTTAGCGCTGACAGGCCTGCTAATGGTTAGCCTATCGCCCTAGGAATTGTATCACGTATACAATTCACAGCCTACAGTTACAGTGAACATGTGTGTGTGTGTGTGTGTTAATATCTATTGAAACTGTGACAAAAAAAACACATACGGGTACATAAAATGGGATATACACACTCACATATTCACAAACTCACATATGCACACACATACATAAACACAGTGGACAGCCACGTCACTGCCTTTGGAGCAGCGTCCAGATGTCAGAGATCTGAGCCCATTAGGCAGTAAAGTGGATTGATGACTGATCTCATCCTCCTTGAGCACAAACAAAGCTCTGAGCGGCTAAACAGCAGCAGGGCCGACAGCAAAGAGTCCACACGCGAAGGCATTCCTTCTAAACGGCCATAAGGAGATGGGGTATTAAGTGAGCCAGGAGGCAGATCAACTCACTGCCCTGGCCCATGGTTAAGCCCTCCCACTCCTCAGAACATTGTACAGCAAATCTCTTGGCAATTCTCTGGAGCCATGCTAAAGTGTGTCTTATCCTCTCTGCATGGACAGAGCTGTGGTTCCTGGGAGGATTTTCACACTCTGATCTTGTAGAGAAGAGTCTTAAGCAAATTTTAAGCAGGTTGAAAGGGCTTGAAGAAAAAAGTGACAAGATGGTCCTGGCTATGTGCGGGTACAGCACAGGTAGTGCTGTAGTGTCACGTATCTTGTGAATGAAGCGGAAATGGCAATTTTGCAGCTCATTGTTTGGCTGGTGTACATAATGATCAACAAAAAATTCTAATAATCACTCATATTCCTGATTCCTGAATATCCAATGTTCTGCTTTTAATACCATTTAATTTGGTACTATTAATTAAGATACAACCATTATAATACATTCTCTAGAAAGAATGACTTTTAGACGACAGAGTTTAACTTCCTGTCCAAGACCACCTGTGACAATATATCAACACAGCCTTTCAGAAACGCCACTGTTTAGATTTCCATCCAAACACATCCTCTTATTCGCTATTTTTGGAACAAATGTCCGCAGAGGTCGTGTGACCTAACCATCTCACCGTTCCTTTGGAGGAATGTTGACAAGAAGACTGGTGTTCAATGCTGCCTGGAGGGGTCCGTACTGTATGCACACAGCAGGTTTCAAGACTTAGAGACTGTTGTTTAAGACTGCTTGACGTCTGTGCAGTTTAGTCAAAGGCCTTAAAGGGTAAAGGACTTAGACGGCATGTTGTTATCGTCTTGTTTTAGCTTCATCATGCAATCAATGCCAAATGGCATACTAAAGAACAGCGACGATAGGTAGCGGTGTATTAATGAACCATCTGTAAAATTAAATTGGTTTCACAATATCCTTATTTTCACAGTTTATCTCGGCACACCCATTACTTTATTTTTAGTTTTGGTTTGCCTTAATAAATGCATTCACACACTTAACAGCGCAGATGTCAAGTGTGGAAACAGTTTTGCGTTGTTATTGAGCTGTGGAGCGTATAGTGTAGTGATCAACAAATGGTGGGAAAAACAGCTGCAAAATGTTCCAAAAATGCAGCAAACAGCAAAAAGAAAAACACAACTTTCTATGACCTAGCTAGCTGATATTTTCTAGATTCAAAACGAGGGATGGTTGACATTCCGAAGCAACGGTAGCAACTAGATACCCTCAAGTCCAAGTCTGAGACACCCAAGAGGTCCCTGAGGAGAACTGAGGTTCTCGACGACTTTGAAGGCCATTATTCATGCTAGGAACAGGTGTTTCCATCAAAAGAGCCCCGCAATGTTGTGTGTTCCTCTGGGACGTTGAAATGTACCGTGTGACCTCTGGTAGGCCCGGGCAGATCAGAGGTATCAGATACAGAGCCAGGTTTTGTGAGTCCATATTTTGATGGTGCTTTTTCTTGCTCATTGTTGCTCATTCCGATCTCTTGAGACTAACTTGTGATTCTCATTGCTGAATCATTCTGTGATCATTTGTGACTGAGATACTTCTCATAAGGGTTCCTTTGGAGCAATAATGAAATGAAAAAGAGATTAATTAGTAGACTTCTTTAAGACAAATGACGTTGAATTGAGAAGTAGGATAAATAGAGGCGATCTCATCATTGTATACCCCTGATCTCATTCATGTCTTGGTTATAGCAAAGAGAAGAGAGAAGAAAGAGAAGAACATGATACAAGTCTGAGACTTTCATGAGACAGATCTGAGAAGTATGAGCCCTACAAGAGATCTCATTATTGTGCCATGTCCGAGATCTCTCATGTGGTGAGTGCTGTTTTAACTTGTGCATATTGATTGCTCAATGCACAACAGGTGTGCAGCCTCACCCAACCCACCCACACACTCCACACTGTAGTAATTAGAATTAGCCGTAAAAAACAGAATCAACACTCAACAATCATTTTAATCCATCATCATCATCCATGTTTGAATTAAATAAACAAAAATCCTCCCAGTTAATTGGAAACCTCTATCATCCAATTGTAGTTGATCTTGAGCATGTATTGGGCAACGCTTTTTCCTTGACATGACATCTATGCCTTGCATTGCTTTTGCAGCTCATTTCCCAAACACACTTGAGCAGTTTTAGGCACTTACTCAATGGTTTTAGAGCTCTGCATGTACATTAAATTAAATTATTTCTGTGCAAAATGAACTAAAGGTTCTGTAAGATGCGCATACTTGATGTAAATAAACCATAAATCTGGTGCATCACATTTGCATTGAATTGTTTGCCTTTAAGAGTATCAAATAAGATGATGTGAAAGTGGCACTGAGATTTGTAACTGAAGCATAATTGAGGTAGTGCATCCAATTGTATCGTATTGAGACTAATTTGAGCGCTACGCTCATTTTTCTTATAGCTGAGACTCTGAAAAATGACATCTGTGAGCACTGTGAGACTTAACCATGGTTATTTCTCATGGAGTGACTATTGAGATGAATGAGAAAATGCACAAAATCTTGACTAGGAGATGTTATGTGATATAAAGGACTTCTCATCTTGAATTTTTCTTGAATTGCTATGAGCAATTCTTTACACAGCCAAAATGCATATTTAAAACGTAGTATAGTGTTCCGTGTCCATAATATGATCTTTTTTTCACTCTGACTGTAGTTATTGTCGAGTAAAGAAATTGCCCGTGTCAGCAGAATTCTCAGCCGGGGGCCAAGATAAATTTCAAACCCAAACTGAGTCTGGGCAA
Organism: Molva macrophthalma; assembly: GCA_027123675.1. Classification (NCBI taxonomy): domain Eukaryota; kingdom Metazoa; phylum Chordata; class Actinopteri; order Gadiformes; family Lotidae; genus Molva; species Molva macrophthalma. The sequence goes on along the minus strand of JAOPJO010000088.1, from coordinate 4,058,586 downwards.
AGGTCCTCTAAAGACACATTATATTCTAATATTTAACCAGTCTGCTTGCCCGCTGCTTTTGTTTGGAACATTCCTCGCCTCTCACTTTTCTGTCAAATCCCTTTTCCAAAAGGATATGTAGCGCTGCTAATAAAGATTGCCACTAAAGATTGCCACTCCTCTATCAAGGTATAACCTATAAAGGCCCCGGCCCTTCCAGCACACAACCCCACAACTATCCACTATGGCTTGAGTGTATACGTTTCTCTTTTTCCTTCCAACAAGGGCCCAGGTCCCAGGTCAGTCCTCACAGTCAGAGTAGGGGCCCCTTTGATCCAGCCAAGGGCCCTAAATGACAAGGCTGTGTGGTGGTGTCCCTGCCCTGGGCCACCTCTGTCGACACAGACCCAGCCAGACAAGGCCAGCTGAGGAGCAGACACATTCCATAGGTCCGCTTGCACCACGTCCTAATCAACAGCACACAAGAAATAGCACATTCCAAAGGTCCGCTTGCACCCCGCTCTAACATACAGAACACAAGAACAAAAAGCTAAACACAAGCCTGGGGACCTGAACCATGAGTGCATGACGAACGTATGGATTCTCTGTTGTGATTGAAATACCTTGGCCAAGCCGTTTCCCCGACCAAGACCGTGAAATGGATATAGAAGCAGTTTAAATAAACACAGGCAGAATGGCAAAGAAACGTTTTTTCCCCAAGATGTCTTCATCTATCATGAAGTAGCGGGCTTGTCGATCGTGTCGTCTTCTTGAGCAGTGTTTGTGATGGCCGTGGCATTTCTGAGGAGAAGTTGGAGCTGGTCTTCGGGGGGTGGGGGCAAGGCTCCCTGAGGTGAGAGATGAGACAACACGATAAGAGGCTGTGGGGGTTAAATTACAGACTGCTCAGCACACTCCTTAGTGAAGTTCAGCCCAGGGTTGAAGGGGCAGTGGAGTAAAAACCAACGCACAAAATATGACGTTGTCGCTGGCTGCATTCCTGAACAGCAATGTCAACAGGATCCAAGAACAGACGCTGATTATCCAATGCTGACGAAAGCTTCCAGAGACTAAACCAAGGCAATTTTCATATTTAAACCTAAAGTGGAAAAAAGGGCTTTTTTCTCCAGTTGAGAATACAATGATTGCGCTGAAATACTTTTGTTAATGTGCTGACACAACAATAACAACGGGTAACAAAGTCCTACGGAGCCAAAGCACACACTGCTGTTGATGAATCTGGGCTCCTAAGCCCGGCCATGGCCATTAGCATTAGATAAACACAGAGCTGCGCTATAAAACCCTGTAATGCATGCATATTTCACAAGCTCGTAACAGTCCATTGAAATTTCATCTCCTTTCCAGGATACTTTTATTTACACAACGGCGAAAGGGAAGGGTGGAAGCAACTGCCATGCGACGCACGCCACCCTCGCTACGTTCCAAGATCACGATGAGATTTTTAGCGCTTAGCCAAAAATTCAACAGTCTTGATGGATGGATAGATTCCCGGTACCGAGTTGCTGAACTAGATTTATGCTTCATGTGATCTCAATGTCCAATTCAATGGATGGCCAAACTAGGACTTTAGTGCTTCACAATCTGTGGTCCTGTGCCAGGGATGAGGGCTCCATTTTAAAGCTGCGTTCATTCTTGGACTGAAGTCTTTAAGTGTCACTGTATAGAAGTCCCTTAAAGGAATGGCTTCATCTTCGCCCAACCCCCTCACAACCTTCCGAGCTTCTCTATTACTGGCCGCTTGCCCACAGAGAGATGAGGAGAAGGGGCTTGTCATGCATGCTGCGTGCAGAGCGCTCGAAACTCCTGCGTTGAGTAAGTTTCAACTCACACCAAGGCTACCCCAAGGTCTCTGTAGCCACGTGTTGCTTCCATTTGGAATGCTCTGTGTGTGTGTGTGTGGGTGTGTGTGTGGGTGTGTGTGTATTGAATGTCCATTGAGTGTATGTATGTGTGTGAGTCTTTTTGTGTGTCTGTTTTTGTGTGTGTGTGTGTGTGTGTGTGTGTAGGTGTGTGCGTGGGTATATAAGAGGGAGTAAGAAAGCTAACTGATCGCTGAAGGCCATGTTCACAAATATAGGTTAGGGGGGTTATGATTTGTTATAATTACATAAACAGTTATAATGCTCGGTATATATCACATTCATCTCATTATCTGTATTATTCAGTGCACAGTAAAAAAGAAAAATACACACATGACTTTGCAAGATTGTGTTCTGGCTCACATCCATACAGAACACACCATCCATGCATTCACTCGTAAAATAACACACACACCCCAACCACGTGTATGCATTTCTTTGCATTGAGAAGCAGCCAGAAACACACAGACAGGCAGTGACGCATTGCTATAGCTTGCCCCACCCTGCTTAACCAATGATTCTGTTGGTATTTAGGTTTGAAGTGGTGGTGGTGGAGGTGGTGTGGGTGGTGGTGGTGTAGGGAGTGGTGGTGGAGGTGGTGTAGGGAGTGGTGGTGGATGTGGTGGTGGTGGAGGTGTTGGTGGAGGTGGCGTGGGTGGAGCTGGCGTGGTGGTGGTGTCGGGAGTGGTGGTGGAGGTGGTGGTGGAGGTGTTGGTGGAGGTGGCGTAGGTGGTGGTGGTGGTGGTGGAGCTGGTGGTGGAGAGGAACAAGGACGCACAGCAGCAGCACACTGTGTGCACATACACGCTCAGCTCTGTCTTTTCCACGCTTGCTATTTTCCCACCTAGTGCGCTCTGCTGCTGCTGCCGTGTGTTTGGGGGTGGAACTCATGTTACCACCTGTTACAGCCACCTGTTACAGCCACGTCGGTTATGTTCATTAGTTATATTTTTCCAGAACAAATTTGTGTTCATTCATAGGATTTAATAATATGTACAAGATTAAATCAATAAAAAAACGGTATGAATTTGAGTGCTGTGGCAAGGCCTGGTACATCAAAACCAAATCCAAAAAGTACAGCAAAATAATCTAAGTTTGAATAGCTATTTTTAATTTGCGTATTATCATACTAGCTGTCACATTCCTGGCCTCAACAGGTTCTCAGCACAATTAGAAAGTCTCACTGCTTCTCACGTCTCCATAAAATGAAGTGTTGAAGGTTGCTCTGTGAAAGATGGCACCTTTTCAGCTAATACGAAGTGTATATTTAACCTCACCTCTGACTTGGAAGGCATGTAGTATTCTGTTTAGGAAGGAAGCCACGTTGTAGAAAATGGGGGCACAAACCTGTCTGTGTTTCTTCTTGATTTATTAGTCAGTTTGTTTTATTTTGTTTTTTCATAAAATCATTGGAGATTGTTCTTGGATTAGATTAGATTGTATTATCCTCCAGAGACTAAATTAATTGCCCCAGGTGAACATTGCATATAACATTATCTTAGTTTGGCACAATTTAGCAAAGCATCGTTTTGGCATAATTTAGCAAAGCATATCTTAACATAGTTTAGCATCACATAGTTTATCAACTCCTGCAAGGTAACTACAGAGCACAGCCTGTGCTTAGCGCCTAAACCGTGCAGTGATAACCATTATTCCCTGTATGTTAAAACAGGGCTTTAGGGAGTAGCTTTGGACCTGTAATACCAGCCCCTCTTCAGATGTCACAACGTGTTCATTAGATCTGGCGCTGGCTCGGCTGAGGCTTATTATGGCCCTATGGCCCTTCAAAGACCCAACACCGAGTCCTGCTGCCCCAGTGGAGCCGATGCTTGTACTGCCAGCCCTGGGGTGCCAGCCTGTCATGCACATTGGATCGACCGCCACACCTAGCTGTTTTCCAAGAGTGCACCAGATTAAGACACACAGCCGTGTTGTTGATCGCGTCATGCATCGCTTGCTTTCTTTATAGTGCTGTTTGTGTTGAGCTGCAGATTTGACAATGTGTTAGTCATGTGGCAGCTGAATATTACGTAATAAAACCATTCTGATTGTTGTGAACACAAAGAGTGTCCACAGGAAGACAGAGGGCAGCTGTGAACAACTCCTCCTCCTCGCCTTCTGTGATGAACACGTCACCCCTTTTCTTTCTTCAAATGACAGACCTGAGACTTTGCAGCCCCACCCTACACACCCTGTCTGACTGATCTAGGTAATGTGATGCTTTAGTGTGTGTGTGTGTGTGTGTGTGTGTGTGTGTGTGTGTGTGTGTGTGTGTGTGTGTGTGTGTGTGTGTGTG
>JAOPJO010000088.1:3877649-3889866 GCA_027123675.1 Molva macrophthalma | reverse complement strand
GGGGGAGGGGGGGCGGAGCCTGTGTGTAGTCAAGCAGCATATGAGCTTCCCCAGAGCACTCTGCTGCACACACCTGAGGGAGGGAAGGACATCTGAGGGAGGCCACGCCCTCTCCCCTCCCTCTGCTCCACCACAGCAAACCAAGGCTACATCATGCACACACACACACACACACACACACACACACACACACACACACACACACACCCACCCACAGAACCATCTCACACGCACACACACAGAACCATGTCACACACACAGAATCATGTCTCACACACAAACACACAGAACCATGTCTCACACAGAACCATGTCATACACACACACAGACAGAACCATGTCACACACACACACACGACACAGAACCATGTCACACATATACACACACACACACACACAGAGAACCATACCACACATATACACACACACACACGCAGAACCATCACACAAACAGACACACACATACCCGTGCAGGTCTGTGTAGCGGTTAGCGTCACCATGGAGCGTCACCACGACTCGATCACTTCCTGCTATCGAGTAAAAGTAATAAATCAATACCTAGGCAGATTCGGTTAAATAGTAAAAAAATATTTACTCAAATAAATAAATAGAAATAATATAACGTAACATTTATTCCTCGTTGGAACTAAATCCACCATGTGGAGTTTCTCTCAGCCTGCTGGTTATTTGCATGCCTTGTTGGTGCCAGCTGGGTGCACCTGTGCAGGAGAGGCCTGGAGGCTCATGAGGGCACCCACATCATTCATCCTCCCTCTCCGGCATGATGTGTTTGTGACACACAATCGTGTTGTGTTCAGCCCGTACAGAACACGCACAGAACTGTCATACGGAGGCAGGCGCAGTCAACTAGAAACGAATGACCTCAGAGCGCATTTCACTATCTCAAATAGCTGATGCATGGCTAAGGCAACAAGTAGAACTCTAATTATCTTAATACAAGAGTATTATCTTATCAACACCACATTTAATACGTTCATATCATACGTCTGATATTTCCCTGAATTCCCGTGTCAACTTCCTGGTGACCTCATACTTTGGCCGACGGATGCTTGTTTCCTTCCTAATGCCGAAACTTAAGTTGACACAAGAGGAGTTAGTTAATCTGTGACCGAAATCGTCAATAGAACACACACATTACGCTTATATAAACACACTTTAAAATACATAAATGGTGGACCTGTCAGCCACAAAGTCACAAATGTTACATACTTCAAATACCTAAAAGCGTACAATTTCTCCCATTCTGTGGCAGAAACCTTGTCCTATTTGGTCATTAAACTTGACTTTGTGAGTGGATTCAAAGCCATGTCATGACGGAGCGGATAGGGGTTAGGGGTTCCAACGCTGTGGATAATAGCATCTGCTGAATGATTAAATAGTAAAGTATAGCTTGTACAGGTGACCGAGGGTGTTTGAAGTAGAGGGCGTCCTGAAATACCTGCATCCACCTGAGGTCACATGATCCTTCCTGCTTTCCCCTTCCCTCCAAAAGCCAACCGAAAGGAGAACAACTGTACACAAGGATTTGTAACACTCACTTTTACTAGCCTTTTTCTTTCAAACAAGTGTCAGAAATACTGTACAATATTAACTTGTGTCTTATTCCCATAAATTAGTGATTAATTACATGAGCAAACAGGGGTAGGACAAAGTGCATCGCTTTAGAAATAAACACAAGAAAGAAAACGGAGGACAAAGCAATGGGTTGAAAAGAGAGGGAGGAGCCAATCGAGGGGTCAGGAGAGACGACGTGACGTCACGATAACCATGAACCAGATCCTACCATACAACATCCTCTGATAACACACTCCGCCCCAGACACACATGAATACACAGAAGAGTTCAAAACAATCAACAAACGTATCAAAAGGAGAACCCTGTGTTTCTGTTGAGGAGGAGTTAGACGCCCGTTGATCTGCTGACCGCGTTACCCAAACCCTGATCCAAGACTAACCATCCACATGTCTGGGACTATGTTTAACATTCTGAAGACCTCTCGTACGCGGGATTGGAACCAGAGACCTCCATATTTAAGTGAACCAGTTTAACTGCTAAGCTACAACACAGCAGGCATTCTGGTCAGCAGTCACCCTCACAGCGAAGTCCACTGGGCCCCCTGGGGAGGTCTGTCAGACCATAGATATACCGGTATCTTTAATACAAAGGACTGTCGGTATTAGTCACTGTAAAAACTACATTTCCCAGCATTGTATTTCACCGCATACTGCGTTTGGGTGGCATCATGGATGGCCTCTGAGACATGTTCATCTGAGGACTACAACACTACAAATCCCATCATGGTGGTACCGGTGTTACTTTGAGGCCATTCCCCATGATCATCTTCCACAGTTTATGGTGCTCTGGTGGTACCTTGGTTCTACAAGCTTTGGTTTGTACCTTGGTTCTACGAGCGATGTTCATCCGAGGACCGTGACCCTCGACTATTCCCATCATCCAGTCCACCATATGGTGCTCTGTCTGCATCATGGATGGTCTGGGAGAGATGTTAATCTGAGGACTACAAAACTACATTTCCCATCACCACCCTATGGTGTTTAGGTGGCAGCATGGTTCAGGAGGCCTGCTGGTCAGGGTGGCTCTTCAGCCTGTGGAACTTGACACTGTGGAGCTTCTCGAACCTCTTGCCGCAGTGTTGGCAGGTGAAGCGGTACTGCTCCTCCGTCCGGTGTTTCTTCATGTGCCAGTTGAGCGACGCTCGCTGGCGACACTGGTAGCCACAGACCTCACACCTGCAGACAGACAGGAGATGGCTCCTTTTGAATGTACTCCTATTCTTAAGGTTCCTGTCCAATGTGTGGATGTTTTTTTTTTAATTAGGGTACGTCTAAAGAATATACTTTTCTACAGATATGAGTGGTTGCATCGTTTCGTTGTCACTCCCTTTGATGACTATTAGTAAGGATTCGCTCTGAAGACGGATCCTTTTAAGAAGGTGTTTCTCCACTTGACTACAGTTATCTGAAGGTGTCGGCGGGGCAGAGTGGGGCGCGCGCGTGGGACTCACTGCAGCGGCGTCTCCCCGGTGTGCGTGCGCCGGTGGACCTCCAGGTGATTCTTGCGTTTGAACGACTTCCCGCACGTCTCGCAGATGAAGTCCCGAACCCCTGCAGCACCACATCACAGCAGACGGTTAGGGAGACACAATTTCGAAAGGGTTGTCCAACAACACTACAGTACTAAGGCCTTTTAATCCTTTCAGTTCATAAAAAAAGCTCTGAAATATATGAATATATATATGAACGGAGGGTCAAAGAGATGCTTCTACACATTCAAATCAGCACTGTGTGGACATGATAGGCCAGGTACTACAGGTGAACCGCACCTGAGTGGATGATCATGTGACGGTGCAGGTGGTTGGACAGGTAGAACTTTTTCCCGCAGCCTGGGTGGGGGCACACCTTGGTCCTCCCCTTCCGGTGCACCAGGTTCACGTGGTTCTGCAGAGAAGAACAACTCCATCACTCTTTACTATTCAGCAATAGAACTCCATCATTCTTTACAATTCAGCATTAGAATTCCATCATTCTTTACAATTCAGCATTAGAACTCTACCACTCTTTACTATTCGGCATTTGAACTCTAGCATTATTTACTATTCACAATTAGAACTCCATCATCCTTTAGTAAAAAGTAATAGAGTTCTAATGCTGAATAGGATTCAGCCTTCGAACTCTAGCACTCTTTACTATTTAGCTTAATAACCATCACTCTTTACTATTTAGTATTAGAGCTCCATCACTCTTAACTATTGAAAATCTGACACTTTTTTAAATTTTGCATATTTGGCACAAAATACAATTTACATAGGCTCAATGCTAGTTGTAGCACCCTCCTGTTTTTACACAAACACAGGGTGTTCCTTTATGTTAACAGGCATTTATTTCCATATCCATGCCGTGAGAACGCATTGGCCGCATTAACATTAGGGGAGTAGAAAATACACTTCACGCTGTATTTTCTCCTTTCATTCGTCATCCTGTTGTTCATCCTGTTGTTTCCGTTCTCCTTGGCATGGCCTTCATGTAAACACGTAGGGTGTTTCCTTTTACATGTGTCGCAGACATTCCTCTTCTCACAGTTCCTTGAATAGTGTCCTGCTTTCAAACAACTAAAACACAATTTTTCAGTTTGCACTAACTGGATTCGTTCTGTAATCGACTTATCCATGTGTGAATGCCATGGTTCAACTTCTCACACAAGGCACACCCTTTAGCGTCTGGTTTTTCTTCAGAGCTGCGTGCCAGCACCATAGCACCAATGCTTTGAGTCTTCATCTTCTCATCATCACTAGACTTCAGAGCTTGAAGAGAGGTCACTGGATTACACGCTATTCTTACTTCCTTTGTGACAAACTGGACAAACTGACTGAAGCTAGGGAATGCCTGGATTGCTTCTTCAATCTCAATGATCCATCTAGCTGTTAGCCAATCAGGGAGCTTGGTAAGGATTCTTTGGTTTTCGCCAGTCTTTTAGAATTCTGAATCCGAGACATAGCTGCTTGACAGCCTCGAAGGAAGTCTGCAAACGCTCTTAGTTCAATGCTGTCCTTTGGTCCTACCTTTGGTCATGAGCTAAGTTTATCTCTGAAGGCTTTAGCAATCATTAGGGAGCATCCATATCTTTCTTCCAGGATGTCCCATGCTGAATGGTAGGCTGCATCTGTGCCTAACAGGAAGTAACTCTCAATGGCCTTCTTTGCATGTCTGCCGACATACATGCGGAGGTAATAGACCTTTACATTTACTGGAATGTTCTTCCTGCCTATCGAAGTTTGAAAAATAAATTGTCCAGTCCCTGTACTTTAGTGGGTCTCCACTGAAAACAGAAGGCTCTGGTACTGGGAGACGGATTGCATTGATGGACTCTGCTATTGCTATCGCGAGTGCTGTAGTGCTATACTGCTGATGAGTGTTAACAACAGCTTGCCTTTCCTGTTAGCATTTCGTGTGATCATATACATTTGTGGCATGTTGTGGTGGTGCCACATGATTCACTGGATGACTTCTTGGGTTAGAGACATTGCAGTCATGGAGCAACTCCGATATCTCTTTGTCTGAGCCCACTTCTTGTTCATAAACTTTTGCAGCATTCATCTTCTTAACTGTCTCTACGCGCTCTATCTGCCTGCGCTTCTCTTCCGATGCATTTCGTCTTGCAGCATTTTCCGCTTCTTGCAGTGCAAGCCTCTGTCTATTCTCAGTTTCAAGGTTTTCAAGCTCTTGCTTCTCAAGCTCCATTCCTTCAAAGTGTCTTGTGTTGCAGTTAGCTCCTCAACAGCTTCTTGTTTCTTTGCAGAGGACAGGCCTGAACGTCTTGATCTTATGCTTGAACTGCTTGCAGATTCTTAGCTTTGATAGCTTGAACTGGAACTCTGCCATGCTGCAGATGAAAAGCACAAAGCCAGCATCAGGCCAGTTTGCTTGTTATTGATGAGAATCGTGCTCCTTGTCTTCCTCTTTAAGACGATTCCATGCCATGTTCCAAGATCTGTTTTGAGACTGCATCACATGTGTCTACTCGGCGGCGGGTCTGTCCATCGGTTGCAATGCATCGGCGTAAATCTTCATGAATCTTCATGAACGCTTAACTTCGGTTGAAGCGCAGCGGACCTTAGTCATGACGTCTCGCAAAAGCTCACTGTAGGGGGGTCCGTTGAATGCTTTCTTAGCCTCCTTAGCAAGAGCTTTCCATTTGTCGTAAGCACTTATGAAGCGATGCTTAAGCCTTTCTGATTTGCCATCATGTAGTTCTTGACCTTTTTTAGCAAGCCTTCGGATTCTATGGCTTCTTCTTATTCCGTCTTCTGTAACAGCTTGGGTCTCTACCATTTACTCTCTCACTCTTTTTGTGGGTTTGTAAGTAAAGATTCCTTATCAAGTGTTTTAGACTGCTGCTGTAACTCTACAGCTTCACCTTTACCTGTTGTCCTGTTTATTAGCTTCACACTCAGTCATTTTTAGTATTGCTTAACTCAAGCTACAATGCTTCAGTGTTTAATTGCTTGAAACTTAAATCTAACTTAATTAACTTGGATTAGCTTAAATGTTCCTAATCAGCCAATGTTTTAAATTGCAATGATGGTACTAAATACAATATAAACATAGGTTATTAATTTCTACCAACCATGTTTAGTACAATACAAATTAACTTATTTAACTTATTTCTCTTTAACACTTATGACCTTATACCAATAGTGGTTATACTGCTTATCCCTTTAACAGGATAACCATTTCAACCACATCCCCTTCAACAATTACTTGAACACTAGAAACATGTACATAACACTTAAACTGTAAACTTTTTTATAGAGTTCCTTTTAAAGCATTTGGCGAAGCTACTCAATGTCTTCACATTTAACTTGTTTAAACGTATTCTTCTTGCTGGCTTAATCACGCACTGCTCCCGAACTCCGCTTGCAAGTTGATAAGGTTACAGGTGTATGCACAGTCTTATCTGTTAACAGATGAGTCCGCCCTCCCTCGCACGGTTCAAGCTAGTTACTTTCAAAATGGTTGAGTTCCCGTTTTGTCCCTGATGTTACTCAAATAATGTCCCACGTTTTTTCTTTTGTACCCTTTAAGTTGTAGTTGCAGATTTTGAATTTCATTGATTTACGGATTATTTAGAGAAAACACAAGAGTAAGCGTGACCCTAAAAGAAAACAAGAAACGTCGGCAGAGATATCCTTTAATCAATCTTTAATAGCCAACCCCCCACCGGTCGAAGAAACTCTGAGAAACTCTGTTACAGCTCTGTCGCGGGCAGGCGCAGATCGTCATCTTAGCTCCTTGTGTCGAGCAGGCCGAGTTCTCACTTTAGCTCCCCTCCAGTTTTTACACAAAAATTAACATTAGGGGAGTAGAAAATAAACTTCCCGCTGCGCTTAAAGTACAGCAACGCAACGGAAAACCATCCTTCTCAGGGAGCTCAACAGGAGTTCTGTTTAACGTGGGCAGAGTGCAACTATAAATGATGCCCGGAACGCACCGTTACACAAATCTTGGTTCCACTATGGAAATAGTAACCATGTTCGTAATTATATAAATGTAACTCAACAAATGCTCTTTTATATTAACGGTAATTATTATTATATTTAACTCAAATTATTATATTAACTTAAACGGTATAACTGATGCTGCTGGCAGCTACACTAGTGATTGGGAGGTCATGAATGGGTTGCTTCACAACCAAACAAAGGGTTAGAAAGCCTTGCCAAGTCCTTTCCAGTAAGTATTTGATAGGTGGGTGCGGGTTACCTGGTAGCTGCTGATGGCTACGTACACCTGGCTGCAACCGGCATAGGGGCAGTGGAACATCTTCAGCATGCCGTCCGCCTCGACGACCGGGCCGCGACGGCTTCTCCTGGACCTGCTGACCGGCCTGCCGTTAGCAAGTCCATCCAAGCATTTTTAAAGTGAGGCATGTTTTGACGTATCTTTGTGATGTACGTTTGGGTGTTTATACCTGCAAAGGCCGCGGGACAGCTCCCGCTCACAGCTGGAATCCAGATGTTGGTCAGTGGGTTCCAGGATGTGTTTATCACTCAGACCTGAAGGGGGGGACAAAAACTCTGGATAGTATTCATTATTCTTCCAGGTGCTAAATTCTGCTCAAGGTCCCAGGGAAGGCATGCTCCAATGAGCTTGTTAACCATTATAATTATTCGCCATATATTTGGATCCAACTGGACTCACTAACTAGTTCACTAACTAACTAAATAGCTAACTAACGGGTGTCTACTCTCTCAAGCTTTCGATGACTGACCTGAGTTGGAGTCTTCGTCCTCCTCGGCCCCCCTGAGCTCCGCGTCTGATGGACACACCTGGTCGAAGGCCACGCCCTGGATGACGGTGCAGGTGACCTCCTCCACGGCCCCAGGGGCCACGCTGAGCTGGAGGCCCTCGGGGGCCAGCGCCCCATAGCCTGGCCCCGTGATGATGATCAGCTGCCACAGGGAGAGACTGGGTGTGATTGGGTGATGAGGGTGCCGTGATTGGTTGGAATGCTAGGCCCGCCCACTCAGTCTAACTAGGAGGTTCGAGTTATAGATGGTTTAATGTGATCAGGTATTTGTTGTTATTGACTTGGTGCTTTTGTTCCATTTTATATTTGTACTTATTTTCCGTTGTTACACACCGCCTTTTGCATCTTGAAAAGAGCAACTGAGACAATATATGATTGTTTTTATCACAGGTGTGTGATATCACAGGGCAATACAATAACTGAACTCCATGGTAATATAAAATAAATACAATATACCTATACAACTATCTAACTATGTTTGCTTCTATAAAGTGCTGCTATATAACTAACAGGTGTGACGTCACCATCAAAGCCATTTCATCTGATCTACCAACATACATCTGGTTGGACAATGGCATTTGTGATTTTAATGACTGATCAGCTTGACACCTGGTGGTGACATAGGGCCCTTTAAACCAGCGATATCATCGGTTACCTGGGGGCCTTCCAGTGATGACCTCTGACCCTGGATCTGGCAGCCGTCAATCATGGTCTGGAGCCCCTGAGAATCGAAAAGCTCGGCATGCTCCGGCCCGGCCCCAAGCTCCACCCCCTGTTCAGACTCCGCCCCTAGCCCCGCCCCTTGGTGGGACAGAGCAGGCTCCGCCTCTGCTTTCCCCAGCTTGTCCGTCAGGGAAGTCGCCATGACAACACACGTGTAACCGCCGGCCGTTATCTCCAGTTCCTCTGCAAACTTCACCTCCCTTCCCCCACCACCGCCGCCTTCACCATCTTCTTCTCCCGCGTGCTCCTCTCTCCTCCGGTCCTCCTCCGGCTCTTTGTTGTGCAGGCCCCTCCCCACTGGGTGGACCGGGGACTCTACGCTGCCGGTCTGCATGGCGCTCCTCTGGCTTCCCAGGTCCTCCGCCCAGACGGGGTGCTCAGGACCCGGCAGGGGGGCCCGGACAGAGGCCCGGTGGTCCCCGCAGCCGTCTGGGAGTTCACCCACGTCTAAAAACAACGGAGAGATACTTTAGAACTCTTTTACTGTTAACTCTGAGGTCTCCCAGAGTGAGGGTCCTGGTTTGGGTGTTTTGTCGTTAGCATGATGGCCTGGTTTACCCCCACCTCGAGTAGTTAGCTTTTACCTTAGCATGAAAGGGTACTTTAGGGCAGCATTTTAGGCTACCTAGCATGTTTCAGCAATATAACATTTGAGGCACTCAAACATCTTAGGGTACTGAGCTTGTAAGGATGCCTAGCATGTTGCGCTACTTGACATGCTTGTGATATCAATGTGTTTAACCAGCAGACAAAATACACACATGTACAACGTCATCCTCACAGCATTCAGCAATGTTTCTCCGTACCTTCCTCACGCTCGTGAGCTCGTTTGACCCAGTCCCTTCTCTCCCTGGTCACCGGGCCATTAACCTGCACTAGGCTTCTACTGGTTGTTCCTTCGCTGTCTCCCTCCACCTCTCCTTCAGGCTCTGACTCGCTGGTGTCCCCTGGTGGTGGCAACAGGTACTGCATGAAGGAGTGTTCGGCAGGGCAGCGCCAGGCCGCGGCGGTGGCAAAGCCGGGCTGTGGCTCCAGGCCTCGCAGTCGGGGCTCGTAGGGGCAGGTGTTGCTGTGGTCTTGGTACCAGGACACCAGGCCCTTGAGGCTGGAGTCCTCTTCCATAATCCCTGGAGGAGGAGTAAACATTACTACTTTACCACTACGTTGATCAGCCATCACAAGCCATTTAAAAACCAACCCATTAATGACAGTGTCCACCAGAATGGGTGATGGATAGCTCAGCCTACCAATTGGTACAAACCACTGGGTAGGCTAGTAGGCTGACCTACCTACCCTATATCTGGATGGATACTCCCACACTTTTTGAATATATTGTTTAAAAAAGTACTACTATGTGTGCTGCCCCACCTTTTTTGTGTTTTCCGGGAAGTTCAGAGGCAATCTTCTCCCTGTAACACAGTATCCCACACAATAAGAGTTAAGGTACAGCGCTGGAGCTTTACCAGGCCAGGCATGGTGCAGTTCATGGCATCTTCCTACTGTTTAGTCATGCAGCAGACGCTTCTCTCCAGAGCAAACTCATTTCATGAAGGAGCAGGAAGTGGTTTGGGCATCTTGCTCAGAAACATCGTTATATTATAATATATTTATTAAAGTAAAATAGAATGGTATCTAAAAAAAACTTTGATTCGGTTTTCACCCATACAGTTCATACCAGTTACAGCAATACATTATGGACAACAGCATGAAGCTTAATTTCAACAGTGTCAACATACTCTCTGCGGTAGTAACGTACCGCTTTTGCATTATAATAACCTAACATACCCATGGTGGTTCTGTAGGTACTTCTCCCCGTAGGTCGAGTCCAGCAGCATCAGGTACTCCGCCAGCCCGGCGTCGCTCAGACTCGTCCGGCTGCGGAGGTCCGTCCACCGCCGGTGGGACTCCCCCAGGTACACCCGCCGCACGTCGTACTTCTTCCGCGACTCCAGACGTCGCTGGGCCCGGTCGGTGTCTGTGAGCCTGGGTCGGCCCCTACAGCGCCTCAACACACCGTTTGTGTTGTCCAAGGGAGACTCTAGCCCTGCATAGAGATCCGCCATGTTAGCGACGACTACACAGCAGCTGTTGTGTTGTGATTGTGTTGCGAAAACGGAAGTGACGTCTAACGTAACGGACAAAACTATTATTATTTTAGTCCGATTTGTTAATACATTTGTTTAATTCATTTTGTTAAATTTCCTGCTCAGTATTGTACCGGCATTGTATGCAGACTTGCTAATTTCATTACAAAAAGTTTAATTTTTTAATTTGATCAATCTTACAGGGCAATATCAAACGCATAAAAATAGTAAATTTCAAATGAGAGCGTACCGTACCGAGATCATAGATACATTTCAATACAAACACAAATTTAGTGAATCCCGATTAACGGAACGTTGTATTAATTTCAGACCGTTTCCCCCCGACCAGTCACCAAGACGGACAGTCACGTGTTGAATGTAAACAGAGGCCTGAGATGCCCACGAACTGTCACACCTCATCTAATTTGACTGACAGATGTCTCCGATACGTTACCTGACAGTATGGTCGACATCTTAACGCACGTCTTTAGTACGTTTATTGCGAAAGGAGGCCAGGTAAGCCATGTGAGTGGGGGTCTATCGTCACCATGCAGCGCTCTGGTGGTGGGCGACCGCAGCATGAGCCGGTCCGTGCTGCTCCTCGCAGCCCTGACCGCTGCCTCCCGGAGGGGCATGAAGGTGTTGTTCTTCACCCAGACCCAGATCCAGACCCTGCCTCCGTCCGTGACAAGCTGCCTTCCTAACCTCAGCCCCGATAGCTTGAAGGTAACGTGTTAGTTATAACTATCAATACTATTAACTATGAAGTGGACAGTTGCATGGCGTGCTTGTGTGAAAGTTGACTCTTTTGCTCTTCTCACCAAAATCATGGTTATTCTACTAACTTGTATTGTTCATCTTTAGAGGAACTTCACTTGAATAGCACAACATTAACTCATTCACTATCTTGTCTTTATTACCTGCAATTTCATTATTTATTCACGTATCAGATGATCAAGTTCTGTTATCCACGGACGCTGGAGGAGCTTCTCCTGCAGGTGGCCAGCCTCCACGAGCCCGTGAACACCTCGCCCACCGCCCCCTCCCTCGTCATCGTCGACCGCCTCCAGAACTTCCTGTGCGGTCCAGGAGGAGGAGGCTTCCACCAGGGGGAGCAGTCGTGCGCGGCTCACCTCTCGGCCCTGCTGCTCGACACGGCCGCGTTCCTCACGCAGGTCCTGGAGCGCCGGGCCCCGGGGCTGGCTCCCTGCCGCCTTCTCGCCTCCTTTCAGCCGGAGGGGGAGGCGGGGCCAGCTGATCCCTGCCAAGGCCCCCTTCACCCAGTGCTGACGGTCCTGGATCGATACTTCGCGGCGCGGTGCACTCTAGACCAGGACGAGAGCTACGCGGCCGCGGCAGCCGGGCTGGAGGAGGTGTGGCGGGTGGACCTATCAGGGGCCGGGCCCATGGACCCAACAGACCGAACGGACCACCCATCACAAGAGTGGCAGCTGGTCGTCTTCACTAACGGATTAATGGAGTTTAAATCAGTGTAGAGTGTGTGTGTGTGTGTGTGTGTGTGTGTGTGTGTGTGTGTGTGTGTGTGTGTGTGTGTGTGTGTGTGTG
>JAOPJO010000088.1:3838777-3850695 GCA_027123675.1 Molva macrophthalma | reverse complement strand
ATTGGTATTTATTGTGTAAAAAATGGTCGATTTATGGCAAATTCATTATATGCTGATTAGCGAACATTATCCTATCATGTCTATGTGTGTGTTTCCTCTCTGTGTCTGAGGGTGTGTGTGTGTGTGCATCAGTGCGTGTGCATGTGTGTGTGTTGCATCTTGGATTACACTCGTATTGTGCATGAACAAGGCGGCCGCTGGTTAAAAATAATAATACCTAACCACTAGAATAACAATAGGTATCCACAGTTACACTGTGAATACCTAATAATACCCAAACCCGAGAAAAACAATAGGTATCCACAGATACTCTGTGAATACCTAATTATACTTCACAACACACGCACTGGGCGGGGACTGTACTGGAGCTCCCGCCCTTAGTCTCTCTCAGGTCCTCTGCAAGCCTTTATAAACAGGGAGCGCACCATTTTCTACATTCTGCCTGTACAAGCTTCTACATTATGTCTGGACGCGGCAAAGGAGGTAAAGGACTCGGAAAAGGTGGCGCTAAGCGTCATCGTAAAGTTCTCCGTGATAACATCCAGGGAATTACGAAGCCCGCAATTCGCCGTCTGGCTCGACGCGGTGGAGTGAAGCGTATCTCCGGCCTGATATACGAGGAGACTCGCGGTGTTCTCAAGGTATTCCTGGAGAACGTTATCCGTGACGCCGTTACCTACACCGAGCACGCAAAGAGAAAGACCGTTACTGCCATGGATGTCGTCTATGCTTTGAAGAGACAAGGACGCACCCTGTACGGCTTCGGCGGTTAAAACCTTCCCTTTCCCTTTTAAACTCAAAGGCTCTTTTAAGAGCCACCCAGATCTACTTAAAATAAGCTAATTTCCTTCGGCAGCAGATATTCGAAGGTGTAAAGGTTGCAACTAATTATAACCACTTTAATTTAAAAAAAAAAAAAAAATGTTTGTAAACTTTTGCTGCTGCAAAACGTTCTTCAGTTCCAGATTTAGCTCGAGCTTTGCTTCACATGTCATGGAATCATGTTGACTCTAGATTTTTAGAATCTATATCTTTACATCAAATGTATAGATTAAAAACTATACATTTTGACTCCTAAACAGTCATATCGGGGGGGACATCATGTGCATTTGGCAGGAAATGCGCGCGCGGACGGCAAAGCAGTGAGATGAAGTCAGTCTGTAGAGCAGAGCTGCTGTTACCCCAGCTGCAACCGCACGTTGTATACTAGCTAAATCGCCAGATTTTGCCAGGTTGATCTGAGTAAGATGTCAAATAGCGGGAACTGCTGTCCGACTGGTTAGGAGTCAGAACTAATTATGTGAGGATTTAGATATAAGATTTATCATTTAGATTGGATTTATATTTAGACATAAAATGTAGTTAGATTTAGGATATCGATTTATATTTATAAAGATTTTGATTTATATTTAGATATACAATTTAGATTTAACCTATTCTTATTTTATATATGTGGAAAACGTGCCATGAAAATTGCCTTTACATGTGCATTTTGGAAGGGTGTTGATTTGCTAAATCTAGGGGGAAAAAGCAAAAAAGGTACTTTTTTCAGCAGCATAAGTTTACAAACGGCACCCCATAGAAAAAGCATCGACATACATTCCATGTTACATAATGGATCTGTGAACAATTTGTTTGAGAGGGTAACACTCATTCAATCTGCGAGTTTAAGGGAGCGCATGCGCAATCTTACGGGATTTCTTAGCCAACCACACAGATGGACGTCCACAAGAATATTTGCATGGGACTAGTATAAATACGGCAGTCAGAGGTTGAGTGAGCATCTGCATTGACTGCCATCATGCCTGACGGGCCTCAGAAATCCGCGCCGAAGAAAGGCTCCAAGAAAGCCGTCAACAAGACTGTAGTTAAGGGCGGCAAGAAGCGCAGAAAGACCAGGAAGGAGAGCTACGCAATCTACGTATACAAGGTGCTGAAGCAGGTCCATCCTGACACCGGCATCTCCTCAAAGGCGATGGGAATCATGAACTCCTTCGTCAATGACATCTTCGAGCGCATCGCCGGTGAGGCCTCTCGCCTTGCTCACTACAACAAGCGGTCCACCATCACGTCCAGGGAGATCCAGACCGCCGTACGGCTTCTGCTCCCCGGTGAGCTTGCCAAGCACGCAGTGTCTGAGGGCACCAAGGCTGTGACCAAGTACACTAGCTCCAAGTAAGCTCCTAGTCAATGCATCCAAAACGGTCCTTTTAAGGACCACCCAATTCCTTTTAAAAGAGCCTCTCTCCACTCAATATATTGGAAATGTTATTACGAACTGCTGCACTGGTCTTAAATTATATAAAATGTATATATATATATTTTTTTGGTTGCGTTTTTCAATAACTTCATGAATATCAGCTAGCTTTCCTAGAACCCTGTCTGAAGGCTCCAAGTGAACGTGCCCCATTTCACAAACGGTTTTCAGGGCCACCCAATTCTGCATAAAATACCTTTTCTATTAAAATATACCTGAAATGATTCTCAAGAAATATGCATATAATGTACCCCTAAATTGCAATTTTAAATACATTCCCAAATGAATGGTGCAACAGTTAATTAACGTTAGATATTTTTTTAGTTAGGAAAAAACGTTGCTGGCTTTTGCCTAACTGGATTTGTGGGTTTAATGACTCCATGTCCTTAAAGGTTAGCTGTTTTTGACACAGGCCCTTTCTCAGCCTCTCCGGTATGAAGCTATATATTAGTACATTTTCTCAGGAAAACATACATGTAGGCTATGGTTACACCCTGAACTTCCCTTTTCAAAATGTTTATTTTTTTTTTTAACTTGGTCGTCTCCACTGTCCTCACCCCCCGCCGGAGGCGCCACAGCGTCGAAGAAGGTGCCTGGAGAGGAGCACCTTTCGAGGCAGTTAGCGGCAGGCGGTGCCGGAAGTGGAGCCTGACACGGCGGCCATGGCGTGCTCAGAACCGAGGCAACGAAGACGTCTATTTGCCAACCGTCTTGGCTAGGAGGGCAGAGGATAGCAGGGCTCCGTTGTTAAGCCGCAGCACTCTGTGAGGCAGACATACGACTTGTCCCACAAAGCGGCGTGCTGTCTGGAGACGGTTGAGTGGTGACATGGCGATACCCTTGATGGACGCCTCCTGTGTCCTCTGAAGACACTGTCTAGGATTCTTTTGATGTGGAGGATTTCTCTCTCCCGCAATCTCCTTCATCTGACCCCGAAATACAGGATCGAGTAGGAGATAGTTTTATTTTAGAATACGACTATTATCAAAATGTAATCAGTACGTTTTCATATATTCCTTTTGACAAATATTGTTAAATAGTTATATCAATGTCGGACGAGACGAGTAACACAATTACAACTATACGACCACTCCGCTGATTCATCCTACACCCCACCGATAATATCATAGATAAATGTCGCTCACCCCTTCTGACAGGTGAACTTGTAAGCATTGTGGATACATTTCTCCAGAACAAAATAAATGCTGCAATGAGATGCCAAATGTATGTTGTACAGTCCCACCTAGTACTCGACTATCACCACTACAACCATGCGCTCTGCAGGATTACCCTACGCAAAATTGGAAAAAAATGCTGACTGACCTAACAGGTGACCTTCTTTTCGTGAAAGTGCCTCGGAAAACACACCCTGACGTCACAAAAAAAAGCCACCTCCATTCGTAGGCAGCAGAGTGGAACGTGTACATAGTGTTTTGGGGAGAATGGCAAAAACACAGGGTTTTACCCCCCCCCCCCATATGATGATCATATACGACATATTACCACGTTTGAAATAAAATGGTTTTGGGTTCACTGGCTCTTTCAGCTCGAATCGAACACAAGGATAACTTGCTATAGGAAGGAGGGGGTCCTGCTTATGCAACAAAACATGACAAAGTAGACCTATATAGTTGACCACTGTCCTTATCCATTTAATGTGAGAATCTCCGTTTTCAGGTACTCACCCCTGAATACTGTTTTCTTTCTTATTCACCTGAAGCTTGTAATAGGCCCACAAAATGTACAAAATATGAATACCATTTTATTTGTTGGATACAATTAAATATGGATTTGTTTGGTCGGCCACCTATTTACGCTTTAATTCATACTATAAAACCAAAATTGAGGCGTCAACTATGTATAATGAGCTGGCTGGTATACAGCAAGCCTTTACTACCGCGTGTGTTTACCAGCTACTTTCTACGCTCATTTTAATTCAAAGTACAGACACACGGGACACGCTACTCGATGGCAACTGTTTATCAGAAGTGTGCGTCATATAAAAAAAGACTGTCCGCATTATTCAAATATTAAGGCATTATTAAAAACAGATATCCGAGAAAACAGATTGATACCAGAATCAAGTCACGTGGAAAGATACGGTTTTTTAGAAATCTTTTCGACGTGCTTGGCGCTTACAACTCGGCAAGGTTCAAAATAAACAACTCTTCTTGTAGTTTGTTCACGAGACGTGTCAAATGATTCCATCGTGTGCAAGTTATAGCTGGATACAATTAAGGAGGAAACACAAACGACACATCTTTCTCCCTCACAGCAAAACGCTTCACTGGTTGAGTCTGTACGGTTCTCATTGTGTGTATAAGGACAGCCCACTAGCGCCAGTCAGACAATACTTTCAAACTCTTGTTGCTGAACCTTCCGAGAAGATGACCGAAGTCCCTCCGGATGTTGCTGCCGCCGCCGCACCGGCGAAAGCGACCAAGAAGAAGACGGCGGTAGCTAGGCCGAAGAAGGTCGGACCCAGTATAAACGATCTGATCGTCAAAGCTGTGTCTGCCTCCAAAGAGCGAAACGGACTTTCTCTGCCAGCGCTTAAGAAGCGTTTGGACGCCGACGGTTACGACGTGGAGAAGAACAACTTCCGCATTAAGGTTGCCATAAGAAGCTTGCTGCAAAAGGGAACCCTGGTCCATACCAAGGGCATCGGAGCATCTGGGTCTTTTAAGATCAGCAAGGACGCAAAGAAGCCAGCCGCGAAGGCTGCCCCTAAAGCCAAGAAGCCTGCTGTCAAGAAACCCGCCCCCGCCATCAAGAAGGCTACTCCAAAGAGAGCCAAGAAGCCCGCAGCGAAAAAGTCTTCTTCCGCAAAGAAAGCGACTACCCCCAAGAAGGCGAAGAAGCCCGCTGTGGTCAAGAAGGCGGTGATTAAGAAGAGCCCCAAGAAGGTAGTGACCAAGAAGGTAGCGGCCAAGAGCACCAAGAAGGCACCAAAGCCCGTGGCAAAGAAATCTCCCGCGAAGAAGGCGACGAAGTCCAAAGCAGCGAAGAAGGCAGCCCCCAAGAAGAAGTAAATGATCACATTTAGTTTTTGTTGAAAACCCAAAAGGCTCTTTTAAGAGCCACCCACAGAACGTTAAGAGCCCATGTTCTATGAAGCCCTTCTCAACTGATCAATTTTAATTTCTTGATGCTATTTGTATACATTAAGTAAGACTTAAAGCAATTAAAACTATACATTTGCAGAAACTAAGTGATGTGTTGTCAAATAGGGTCCATGATGAAACCCTACAACTAACCATAGTCTTTACGTTAATATTATTTCAGGTCCTCTGAAAAAGATCTGAAAGTTGTCATGACAAGGTAGCAATTATTACAAATCTATGCTCCAAATAAGCAACAATTATAATGATTTGTAAGCGTATCCTAAATAGACGTTTTGTGTTCCGTAAACGTATGAAGATACTACCTCCCCATGACTTAACAATAGACGAATGGCTACTGTATGTTACTTTACTTTGTGTTTACTTATTTTGTTCTGTGCACTTCATGTATTGTGTTAAACTTTTTTCAGAAATAGGACGTTGGGTGACGATAATCTAATTTCAAATGTAAAACGCGGGAAAGTTAAAATTTGCTTACGAACACACGAGCTGGGCGTGTGAGGAAATAAAATGGCCTGCAGTGCTCTATTGGCTGTCAGCGTCTTTCCAATAACCAATCAGCGTGTGGCGGTGTTCCGGGGCTGCTATATAAACTCTTGCTCTACTACATAGTGTTACACTTCAACGTTGAAGACTTTGCTGAAATGGCCAGAACCAAACAGACAGCGCGTAAATCCACCGGTGGCAAAGCTCCTAGGAAGCAGCTTGCCACCAAGGCTGCTCGCAAGAGCGCCCCGGCTACCGGTGGCGTAAAGAAGCCCCATCGTTACAGGCCCGGCACCGTGGCTCTAAGGGAGATCCGTCGTTATCAGAAATCCACCGAGCTGCTGATCCGCAAGTTGCCCTTCCAGCGCCTGGTAAGGGAAATCGCCCAGGACTTCAAGACCGACCTCCGCTTCCAGAGCTCCGCTGTCATGGCTCTTCAGGAGGCTAGCGAGGCTTACCTGGTCGGTCTGTTCGAGGACACCAACCTATGCGCCATCCACGCAAAGCGGGTCACCATCATGCCCAAAGACATCCAGCTCGCCCGCCGCATCCGCGGAGAACGTGCTTAAAGCGAGTGTTTATCGACCCCTCCCATTCCCACAACGGCTCTTTTAAGAGCCACCCACATATCTTTAAAGACCATTTGACCTTGCTGATCTACAATGATTGTTTTTTTTTTTTTTTTTATTAAGCCAAGAATAATCATGAAACACACTGCATACAGACCATGAACAATGTATTGAAAGACTTGCATTGCATTGATGTGCCAATATGACTTAATGTCGCTGTTCAACAATTTTATCCGAAACAGGAAACTTCCCATAGTGTTTTAAACAGGCAGTACACTGTACACAAGTCATAAGCTGATTCAACAACGGAAAGGTTTTAGAACATTAGTACATAGTTATCTTATTGTATTCAGTTTTATTTATAACACCTTTGTGATTTACGGCCTCTTGTTCTTCAATGGGAACAATTTACCTTTAGATTTATCCTCCAATGCTGCCACCTCCTGGTCATGGTTAGGTAGACTAATAAATGTTAACGTGAGTGATTGGTCCATTTCTTTCAAATTTAGGATGGCCAATGAGCAGAGACCTGAATGGTACATACAAGCGTGCCGCTTCTACGTGTGGTACTTTGTAATTTTCTGAAACGAGTAACCATGTCAGGAAGAGGTAAAACCGGAGGAAAAGCCAGGGCGAAGGCCAAGACACGTTCATCTCGTGCCGGGCTCCAATTTCCCGTTGGCCGTGTGCACAGACTTCTCCGCAAAGGCAACTATGCTCATCGCGTCGGAGCCGGTGCTCCTGTGTATCTGGCGGCTGTGCTCGAGTATCTGACCGCTGAGATCCTGGAGTTGGCTGGAAACGCTGCCCGCGACAACAAGAAGACTCGTATCATTCCCCGCCATCTGCAGCTGGCTGTCCGCAACGACGAGGAGCTCAATAAACTTCTGGGCGGAGTGACCATCGCTCAGGGCGGTGTGCTGCCCAACATCCAGGCCGTCCTTCTGCCCAAGAAGACTGAGAAACCCGCCAAGAAGTAAATTCGCATTTACAAAGTATTGTAAACCAAAAGGCTCTTTTAAGAGCCACCCATATCTTCACTAAGAGCTGTATTTCCTGAACCAAACTAGTCTGCTGAATTAACTAACTGCACCCACCTATTCAAAAACGGTGTCGGGGTTAAACTGAAAACACATTTGTTAACTAAGTGAAATGCTATAAACAATCATTTATAACACGCTTGTTCAGCCTAAAGTTCGCTTGCGCGACCCTTTTGGCCACGGATTGACTGGATGGTTTCCCTGTCAAACCTCCCCCCCGTATATTCTTTATGTAGGCAACATTTTGGGGAGAAGAAGGCCTTGTTAAACTTTAAAAAGTCACCTTAAATAAACGAATTGGCTTGTTAATGTTCAAGATCTAAACAATTTGGTCTCATAAGAGATGAGTCTTATTTCATGAAGGCTACACACTGGTCTTCGCCTTATGGACTGATTCCCTACGCGCAGTCGCGCACTTGCCAGCACAGAAAATTCAACAATGTACTAATCAACCGAGGCACCGCCCTCATATTGTACGGCACCATGTATATAATGCCGGGTAGAGCCTGACACAAAAAAATATATCCACTAGATGTCAGCAGCATCAAGTTATGGGTGAAATACTGTGAAAAATAAAATGCATGCCTTACCTCTCCCTGAGTCCACTCCTCTCAGAAAAGAGACTGAAGAGGACCTATGCAAGTTTTCTTCCATGGCACTTGATTGTCCCGCTATTCCTTTCCTTGATAACAGGGGGCCTGAAATGAGGCCTGCCCTGTTGCAGTCATGTATAGATGTGTGCAATAGCCACATGGCCCATGGTGGCCCATGAAATCTGGCGTCCTGCTGTCAACATCACCTGCTGGGACGGGTGGAGGATTGTCCATGTGTACATGGCCATCCTCAGGCCAGAAGGTCTTTCTGCCAACTGTCATGGTCGATATAGCAGAAGAGAGCAGGGGAACAGTGTTGACCGCTGCCTCGCCTGCTGAGTGGTCCACCCTTCCATGCTGGCTCACCAGAACCGTCAGGAAGGAAGTATCATCAGCCACCGCGTTCAGGTATCTGAACTGATGATAGGCCAGCGAGATGAGGCGAGAGGCTTGAAGAAGACCCCTGCATCTTGTCTAGCTACTAAGGCAGGCAGGGGAGTCGGGAGGCCCTTGACGGCCGCTTCCTCCCAAAGATGTCCAAGGAGATTTCAATAGCCACGACGTCAGGGTCAGTCACTGGTTTTGAGTTGTAGGGTGCTATGTTTTTCTGTTGCACGTCCTTATTAACTTCTGGTTTATGTGCAAGCCCAATACTTTCTTGATACGATGCTATCTAGGAAGGTTCATAATGTGTATGTTATTTTGGGATTATCGGTGGTACAACCCATCCTTAGCAAAGTGACTCGGAAGCTTTTCCTTGAAAACATTTCAAAACCACTATTTCGAAATATAACCTACCTAGGTGTTGCTTGGAAAGTTTATTGTTAGGTGTTGATTGAAATTGAAGATTTATATAAACTCCAAAGAACTATAAACAAATGCAAGTCTGATTATTAATTGGTATACTAACCAACACTCTAATACAATACGTTACATATTCATTGACGTGCTACTTTGTTTAAATAAAATAATTTAAACAAATAATTTGTATGTCAATGATTTGTTGAAATGCTTGTCAATGTTTTGGTCAGCTATTTACTTGGAATCAAGGCCAGTTTTGGTCTTCTTCACTCACCAGTGATGTAAAATACTCACATTGGACGCTTAACAATACTATATATATTTTTTTTGGATGAATGGGCCGCCTATGTCAAAGAATGTTAGCCTGTGTTGGCAACCATTTTGCTGTCTTGAGGAACTATAGGATTTGTTGATCGATAAATGATTGCATTTTATGTTGTCTTTTTTTAGTGAAATCCTATTATGTATTATATAGTAACCGTTTAACAAAAGCAATTTGTGGCCAGTTGAGGCCGTGATTTATTGTTAATTTAGTGCAGCTAAGGGGGCGTTGTTAGGCACGATGCGAAATTACTGTAAACCACGGCCGCACGTGGCTTATTGCTTAAAAAAATCTTGGGAGGAACGGTGTTTCCCTCTAACTGTGAAACAAAATAAATGAGGAGGTATAATGCTCCAGCAAATGAGACGACTCCATCAGGGGATTGAGGGCAGATGTGTGTTGGGTAAAGAAGCAGCATATCAAGACAAGGGCTGCGTTCCAAATCGCACACCGTTTCTTTTTACTTGTAGTACGTACTGCAGCAACCCTTATAACGCACCAGGGTATGCATACAATTTGGACATACTACAGGTGATTTCACTGATTAGCACACCTGTAGTGCCACCCATCTACTTTCGCGGGCTCAGTCGATGACGTATATTCTGCTGCGCAGATGACGACTGATGTGCTTAGGTTGAGTTTATCTGTTTGAAAACATATATGTTGTAAATGTTTGCCTTATCGTAGTTAAGGTGAGCTAAGGTGTGAGTTTTTCATTTATAAAAAACGATTGTTGCTCAAACCTTTTTGATAACTTTGATTTATCTGGTAACTAATCTAAATGAATGGCTTTAAGTATGTTTGAGACTTTGATTTGGGAAAATCATAACCATTACTAATTACTCCTATCTCTTGTCATCGTGTTTTAAATAGATTGCTCCAGAAGGGACACACTTGCAGTGCTAACTTGTGCGTTCTACAGACATCTAGCTATGTGTCTTTGTAAAATGTGTCTGTGTGTCCTTGTCAAATCCAGACTTGTATGTCTGCAGCTGGTCTTCATTGCTAACATGACAAATGTTATTGTTGAAAGGAGCAGACCGCAGCGTGCCTGGTCATCATGAGGCTGTAGACTTCCATTGCCCAAAGACCGGCAGATCCCACCCTCAGCAGGACTCCAGACGGGAGGCAGTGTGTACCTTTAATTCCCAGATGAAAGGTACTGGGTTCCCCAATAACCACAGCCTACCTATACTTGAGCAAGATGCTTAAACCCTACCTGATCATTAATGAAATGTCTCTGAAATCACCATGTTTTTGGGATAAAAGCATCTGCTTCATAAAAATAGTAAATAAATAAATTAAATACATTAAAATAAATAAATAGCAATAGCTCAGCATCACGGCTAGCTCCACGGCTCTTCTGAAATGGACTAAGATAGTCCTTAGGATAATTGCCTTTCTTATGAGTGCCTTTCTTGTGCATCGCAAACTTAGTCTCTTTGATGTCTGAAGAGACACACAAGGTGTGTCTGTGTTGTGTCTGTAATACATGTCTTTGTTCACCAACCACTGCAAAGCATTTTAAAAACAAAGGCCTAAAGGTTACGAGCAGGAGCTGAAAAAGAAGCACCTTAAGTAGCGAGGTGATTTAAATTACATAAAATGTACAAACAAAATGAAAGATTGAATAAGTCCAACATTTTCATATTATTGATCGCTGTGATAATTAATCTGCTGGTATCAGTAATTGATGGTTCTTTTTTGTCTTTATCTGTGCAAATCAAGCTTTTTGCCTTCATTTATCAATCGTAATAAAGACCTAAGGGCACAAGAGGGCACCAGAGATGTTTCATGGGTGTTGTCGGATTATCGGTCTAATGTTACGCATATGGCTTTCTTGAGCTGACATTTTTATATCGAGTCTTTAAATGCGTATAAAATGTTGTGCAATACCATACGGATGTGTGTAGCTGTGTGTTTGTGTTTCTCTTTATCTTTCCAAAAACGGGTCATTATCGAGAAATGATACGCAGTATATCACTTAAAACCATGTCTTCATTAAATGTCATTCATCCCTTTGTACCCGACAAGTGCAATTAATCGAATTCCCTGTGTAGTTTTTAGCAAAGGAATGCCAATTACAAGCCTAGAGGTGGCGTGTGTATATTTATATGTTTGAGATTATGCGTGGACTTCTGGTTCCGTGGTGCATCGTGGAAATGTATGAGTCACTAACAAATGTCTCGACTACTTTGAGGTTCCTACAGGATAACTGACCCTTCGGTATTCACTGAGCCATCTGACACAAACACAGTGCTACAAATCAAAAATCCCATCTCATCATCTTTGATATTTTACTCATTCTGTTTTAACATTAAATCAAATAGACTGTAGGGCTTCATGACTATACCAATGGCCAACAATAAACAAGCTGTACAAACTTACTAATTTATACTGGGTGCTAGGCCTATATAATAAATTAATGTTGTGTTATTAGCCCAACAGGGAAGGTGGCTAGGTAGAAAATGTATCTTGATTTATTTTAATTAATCTTGACGCATCTTTTATTATTCTTCCTTTTCATTTACCCTTCTTGACAGGACCATTTTTTAAATGCAGCGATATGTGACATGCAAATGAGAGGGCGGGGTTGTGGAGAAAGTTGTCTGAAAGTTGTCTGATTGCTGCCAACGTGTTTCAGGTAGCGACTAGGTGTGTGTGTGTGTGTGTGTGTGTGTGTGTGTGTGTGTGTGTGTGTGTGTGTGTGTGTGTGTGTGTGTGTGTG
>JAOPJO010000088.1:3822109-3833504 GCA_027123675.1 Molva macrophthalma | reverse complement strand
TGTGTGTGTGTGTGTGTGTGTGTGTGTGTGTGTGTGTGTGTGTGTGTGTGTGTGTGTGTGTGTGTGTGTGGTAATGTTGCTGTACAAGAAAGTAAACTGACTACATATTCAAAGTACATAAGTGGCAAAATAAGAAATATATCAGTATAAGAGTTAAACCGTCTATAATACTGTCTATAACTCCTATTTTAATTTTAGGAGACTTGCCACACACACCCACACACCAATATAATCAAATTACTTCCATGTACTATTCTTCGGAAGAGCATTTAGTGTTCGTGCCTGCCACAAAAGTTAACAATGGCAATATAGTACTTTTGTTTTTTGGAATCTACGTGCGTTGGTCAGTTTATGGACAAAATAAGGTCTAATCCGCATACAAGTACCTTACAAAATGTGTTATCACAAAGACCAAAGGGCTATATTGCCATTGTTTACATTCTAAGCACACGTTAAATGCTCTTCGGCGGAGTCGGTACAAGAAAGTCATTTTGACAAATGATGATGGTAATGGAAGTTTTAGGGAAGCCAGGATAGACTGCTATTATGGTGTGATCACCCAGACTGGTCTAGTTCTTTAAAGAGGACTGTGTAATCATTAACTACCGATTTATTTTAAGATGGGTAGCGTTATTATAAATTAATTTTGATCAACAAATTAAAGAAGGCCAATTATCACACTGTAAGAGATGATAGAGGTTTCCGAATATAAGTAATGCTTTACATATGTTGGAACAGGGGTGCACATAAACATACACAACATCTGGTCTTGTTGAGGTGCCAGTTACAATACAACAAAACAATTAAATACACTTTAAAGATTTATTTTTGCATTTTAATGCTTTATGATAGTGTGAAATAGACAGGAAGGTATGGGAGAGAGAGGGGAAGAAATGCAGCAAAGGACCACAGGCAGGAATCGAAGAAGAAGAAACTGAGCTTAATGGTACGCGCTCTACACGGTGAGCCACCGGGGTGCCCAACAATAAATTACACTTTAATAAGCTTTAGATAAGCTTAATTACACATCTCACAGACAGATTTGATAGGTTTGATAGGATAGCATAGCATGCCTAATGATTTATGAATCATCAACTCTTGTGTGAACAGTAATAAAAACCCATTAGTAATTCTAGAAGTAACTGAATGTTTTAAATTATTGATTTTATTCAATTGATCTCATTTTATACTAAATGAGTGGTTAAATAGTTTTAATGTGATCATGCATGCTTTTTAATTGCAGCAACTGTTTGCTGATAACAAAGGATGCCCTGATACCGGCCCAGCAGATCAAATCAGGATCTAAAACACCTGCAAACTTACTTCCCTTAAGGTTTAAGCTGAATACAATAACTTTGGATAATCAATAGACAGTGGTTCCCACCCCCCATTTTGCACATCACTAAATCATATTGCGTTGGTGTTGAATAAGACAGATAACTGCAGATATTAAAGACTAGTTCATTTATTATATCACCTTTTGATTTGATCAATGTAATGAGATCATTTTTATTTTTGTATTTTCAGAAACATCACCAGTTAGACATAGTGTCTGCATTTATAGTAACTTTTTTCCAGATATTTTTAATACATTTATGAGATCCCTTCCTGTACTGCAATGTACAGCTGTTAACCACTAGTCTTATAGCGCACATCAGAAAAAGTTTGTAATTGACCCTCCTCAGAAAGTCATACATACAAATTGCATATTTGTCTGATGGCTTTCTAAATGTATAACGTACAAATACCAATCAGCACCAAAAAACAACGGTAGACTTAGCTAAATGTCAGCCTGAGTTAGACCCCATGTCTGTTCATGTGTTTATTGTAAAAGTTACTTAGCATAACTCTGATTAAGCCTTGGTGTAAGACACCACAAGCAGGAGCAAAAGTCTTCCCCTGTATTTGTACAGCAACATTTTGTTTTTTAATTACTCATGCAATGAATATCAAATATTTGTTTTGGGCAGTCACCTAACCGCTGTGATATAGGACACATTGGCACACGTGCCTGTGAAGGCATAACATTCACCACAATGTTTAAATTGGTCTGATTTTCAAGGTATTCGAAAATCACATGTGGACTGACTCGTTCGGCATCCAGAGATGCAACCCTGGATATTATATGTAAGAAGAAATCTGTGTCCTATATCTTGGGATCCCTTGATGCTTTTTGGAGTAGAACATTGAAACAATGCCATGTTTCCACCACCTGGACTAGCCTGTGCTCTTGCGTGGTTGTGCTAAGGAATCAGGATTTCTCTTCTTCTGCGAAGGCGAGCTGCTCCCCTTGTTCTTTAGGCCCTTTATGCTGTACAGCTTGCCAATGGAAAAACTAAACCCGGTCTTGTTGAGGTCCTGCCCCAAATCTCCCGGTTCTGGATCCCCAATAGCTGAGCCCTGCCTGTATGTGGACTTCTGGCTGCTGACTGTTTGAGCCATCTGCTCACCGGCAATCATGGGTTGGGTCTGAGGTTGGAGCTGGGACTGTGAGTTGTTGTATGTGTAGAGAAAGGAGGGCTGGGGCTTGGGTAAAGAGCCCTTCCCTGTCAGAGGCTGTCCGTAGTGCAAGCTACGCTGGGAGAAGGCCTCCGACTCGCTCTTCTGATCCGCATCCTTCAGAGACCCGGCGGCGGACAATGAAGAGTGTCTTCTGTTCTGCGATTGTTGTGGCGCTGAGTTGTTATGTAGGGCCTGGGGGGAGTCCTGGTCAACCTTGATGCTCACCTGCTGGTGCAACCTTGGCGACTGGGGTCCCGAAGAGGGAGGGGTAGGTTTGGCGGGTTTAGCAGCTGTGGACTGAAAGGAGACTGGACTGTGGTGGTTCTGCTGTTTTGGCCTCCCTTGTGGAGTTCTGGGCGGAGATCGCAGACCCTAGAGGTGAGGAAGAGGGGGAAATGTAGTGGAACTGAGCGATATTGAAATGTCAGTTACAAATATGAATCAGCAGTGTGGATAATACCACGACAAAGTGGATACAGTTTAATAACAATTATTTTATATTATATACTATATATATTATATACTTAAAATATAGAAAATTATTATATAAAATATAGCAATTTGTTGTTAATAATAGGAGGGGAGACATCCTGCTTTAAAGTGACAAGTTGTTCATGTAAATAAATCAATCAAGACAATATCACCGTATGCCGCAAGGGCTTACATCAGTATAATGATATTGATATATTTGCAGTATTATGAATGTTACAAACTGGGTATCGATAGCGACACTGTTTGTATCTCTGGGAAAAATTACCGCTTATCGCCAAAGGTGAAAAAGAAACAGAAATCTTCGAGATTGCCACTTTCAATTTGAAATATGATTTAGTGATTTAGTGATTTAGTCCTTTCCATAACAATTCCATTATGATTCCTTTCCATTATGATGAAACATAATGTAAGCCTGTCAGTGGCAAAAAACAAGCACTTTTAGAGGACATACATTGACAGGGTGTAATTGCCCCAAAGGATTACATTGCAGCCCATTTCTGCGGCTGCAGCTTTCTTGCTCAATACTGGAACAATTAGACCCTTAGACCCAAAATGATCCGAAAATTTGGTTGAAAAATCCTGAAGTTTTCCTTTAAAAGTGCTATAGGTAAGATTGCTATAGGTAAAATAGCAGAAAAGAGCAACATTTTGAAAATAACCAACCCAGAAAAACACTCTCTGTTCCCTCCCTCCCTCCCTGCTCGTTTCTCTGCCATAGTGAGTGTTACATTCACAAATCCCGAGGTTTTCCTTTAAACATCAGAACCAGAGCCGTGGTAAACCAATACTATCACAGGAAGCTTTTCTGTTTCCATACACATCTAGTGCCTGTCAATATTTGGCTACACGCCAAAATAATATCATAAGATACATTATTGTTCAGGAACACCATAACAGCAATTTTTTTATTTTACTTTCACATTAGTATATATATAAATATATATATATATATAGGGTACCAAAGACACTTATGCAGTCTGCACATCAGAATGCATTGATGAAAGTGACCTTTAGCGGTCAATTAGGGTTCACACCAAACCTTTCTGGGTCACACATTAATAATCTTCACCAAAAATTGTGCGTGTGGGTGGGTCTGGCGTGCGTGAGTGTGGTTATCCTACCTTCTTTCCCTCTGTTTCTCTTGGAACCCAAGGCCCTCTTTTCACCTGGGTTCCACTGGTTCTCAGTGCTGATGTTTCTGAATGGAGCTCCACTGAGCTGGTACCAAGGTCCCCCTTGGTAGAGAGCTTTGGGTCTTTCTCTTCATCCCTCCGCGAATCCTCCCATTTCCTGGTCAACTCTCCTGACTTCGGACGACTATCTCTCCTTAACACTTGCTCACCCACCGCTTGGACCCTCGGGCTGGAAACCACAGCAGGCCGCCCCACCTCTGTGTCTGGTGGAGACGCTCTTGGATGGGCCGCCGCTCTCTTGGGTGTAGGGGTTGGGGCAGGGGAGGGGACCGGGGTGATGAAGGGTGAGACCTCCTCAGCCTCTGAGGAGGCTGAGGAGGAAGTCCTCCGAAGTATGGGTGGAGGAGAGGTTTCAATATCGGCTGAGGCAGATCGGGGATACCCGTCCACACCCACGGGCTCCAGAGGGTCAGATTGTCTCTGGGGACTCAGGCAACTTATACTTTTTTGGTTAGGGTCAGCCTTTTTGGCTGTTTGTGAAAGGCCTTCCGTACCTGTTCGGCTTTGCTCGCCTGCAGCTAATATGGCTGCTCTATCTTCCCCAATCCACACTTTATACTCTCTCTCGCTCTCCCTTTCAGATTCTCCTCCACACTTAGTTTGGGCTCTGAAGCAGTCATCCGTCATCCTATTATCCAGGCCGATTCCTTGATCAAACACGGGCGAGAAGTGCAGTGATTCGTCGCACTCGTAGTATTCGTCCGAGGTGGTGGACAGTGTTGACTCGTCCCTCGAAGAGACGTACCCATCGCTCGTGTCGGGGGTCTGCGTCCGGTTGTCGGGGCTGGAGCGGCAGCGTCCGTCTGGCGTACTCCACGCCGCCGTGGGGGTGCAAGGGGAGAGCCTGCCTGCCGTAGTAGTAGTACAGGCCGGTGCCTCGTGTGACTGCCGCTCTCTCTCGTGTGTTGGCGAGGTTAGTTCAAGGGTGTGCGGGCATGTTGGCTTTTCAGGGGTGTGGGAGTCTATCTCGGCTTTGCCTTTAGCTGAGTTCAGCCTGTCGTGTACGTTGTTTACAGCCTCGTCATTTGAGGGGCGAGTCGTGACACCACGTTGACCCCCTTGAGCGTGCGCACCTGAAATACTATCAACCACATTCATGGACAGAGACCCAGGTGTATCATTGTTTGGTTTGGGTATATGTTGGGTATCAATGACCTTGTTGTTTTCTGGTGCATGAAAAGAAGAAGGGGACTCCGATGTTTTAGCTGTATGGGTTTGGCTGTGTTGTTGCAATAGACCTTCATTAGTTAGCACATGTTGTGTTTCCTTTTGAAAATGTGGTTTTGTCACACCCTTATTGTCCTCAATGACTCTGTGAGATCTGACCGTGTTCCCTGACTCCTTGGGCATTGTTTCTTTAAACTGATTGTCGTTAGCCTGCAGTGTGTTCACAGTCAGAATTGATTGGGGCCTCTGGTCAGTTGACTTATTGTGGTCAGGGAATTCCCTAGACAATCCATCGTTTACGTCATTCAGCAAATGGGTTTTCATTTCGCCTCCGTCCTGCCATTCAGCTGATTTTGTTGTTGAGTTGAACACAGTATTAGTTATTATTATCTGTTTCCTTGTTGATGTCATAATAGCATCCTCCTGCTGTTTGAAAACAGGCTTGTAGTCGTCCAACACTGGCCCAGAAAATGATAGTTTCCAATGCTCCAAGACCATTCCAGAGTCCTCTGGCTGGTTCAGAACATTGCATTTGCTCCCGCTGTCCATCAGCAGGTGGACTGTACGTGGTTTGGGCACCGGTGGAGTGAGAGGGGAGGTGGATGGAGTAGAGCAAGGGAGAGGAGATGTGTTGGTGGAGTGGACATTTATTGAAGGATTGGAGGTGGATGAGGGGATAGAGGAAGTGGATATGGAGGAAAAAGGTGGAAGAGGGGAAGAGAGACTGGGGGATGCAGGCGGGACTACTGGAACCATTATGGTGTGGGAGGGTGACGAGGTAACTGAGACTGAGGTAGTGACGGAAGGGGAAGTAAACCTCCCAAAAGCAGCGTGGGCGGGGGAGACCGTTGAAGCAGAGATGGTGCCGCTAAGGGTGGAGCTCGGGCTGGAGGGAGTAAAGTCTTCTTTGGAGGGGCTTTGTGGCTTTGTACCAAGATCCTGCTTGCATGAGACTTTATGTGCAATCCTGTTTTGTGTCTGTACAGGTGGTGCCGCATTCTGCTGATGTATTGCAATCGGGCTAGCCTGGACGTGCGAGGAAGCAGGGCAAGAGGTTAGCATGTGGTCAAAATTGGAGAGATGTTCATTGTGTATGTTTTTGTCTGTGTCTATGGTCTCTTTTATTAAGTTGTGTATGGGGCGGGTAGGTACTGCAGATCCAGTTTTAATTATTGGAGCTTTGTTGCTGAAAGATGTAGGTGTGTCGATGTGAGGTGGGGTGATTTGTTGGGATGCAGGGTTTGTAGAAGGTTTAGATTCTGTATTGACAGGTTGCTTTTCAGCCTTTATTTTTGGTTCAGAGGTCAGGATATGCATGTTGACTGATTTATTTAATACCAGGTTCACATCTCGGCCAGATGGCTGGGTGGCAAGGGTAGATGGTCTCGTGTTTGGTGATGTGGGTTGTACTTTATCCACTGCAACTTCTTGGGCGCTAACCTGTGTGGGATATGCCTTTTTCCCTGTAATGTCCTGGAGATTAGTGGCATGTTGCCTGAGTTGGGCAACCTCTGGAAGGGTCTCCTTGGGCATGCTGAATGGACTGCTGAATCGAATAGCTTGGCTGGTCCCAAACCTCTCAGAGCGCTGCATGTGCACCTGGGTTTGCCGACTGTAATCCACAATGTTAATGAACCCAATGACATCGCTGGAAGGGTCGGGCTCAGGCCAAGTAGGCAGATATGGGATCAGATAGGCTTTCTCCATATCGATCAGTCCTGGATGGATAGGAGGAGCTTCCACCTGAGCAGCCTTTATGGCCATCTTTCTTTTGGCCTTCATCCCCACTCCCACTTTATCCTGGGAGTTCAAGTCTTTGGGGCTGCTTGGGCCAGAAGCGGAGGCAGGATTGGCATTGTTCGTACCTAGGCCAAGCAGGGCATACATAGGGTTGTGCCGTTTCCTAGCAACTTCAGCAGAAGGGGCCACCATGACGGGCTGAGGGATGACTTCGGGCTCAGGCTCCGGCTCCATGGCAACCCGCTTAAGGTCAACGGCGCTAGAGGTGCCGTAGAGTTCACGGAACAGGCGATCAAAAGCGTCGACTGCCTGGCCAGTTACCACGGTAATGAGGTGTCTGTCCAGCCTTGATGACATCCAAGTATACCTATATAACATTTAGATACATGTTTACACACACGCACACACACACACTAACACACACACATTAATAAATGTTGACAAGGAAGTGACAGTAATGTCATTTAACTCCATTTCTGATTAAATAAAAAAAATACACAATATGTATACACACACTACAATTATAGTCATATATCTGCGCACACACCAGTGTCAGAAATGAACAACTAAAACTTGGAGTGGCCCCTGGAATTAGGGATCTTTTGATTGCTGTAAGGACTATGTATTATAAACCTCTAAAAAAGGGAGCTATGTACTTGTATTTGACATGCCATCTGTAGTACTAGATATAATATAAGAATATCATATATTCATTAAATATTAGTAATTTCTTGTTAATTAATCTGACACCGACACACCTGGCATACTCACACACACACAAACACACTGACCGGTAGGATCCAGACACTGCCTTGTCACCATCAACAAACATGAAGCGATGTCCCAGTCTGCCACGGAGACGAGTGCATGAGCGTGTTAAGAATTCTCCTCCCCCTGCACAGCGCACTCGCAGGTTCTGTAACACACACACACACCCAGACAGAAAGTCACACATGTGGAGCCTAAAGGATTTGTTGGGTCATACAGGAGAAGTACAGATTTGTTCATCTGGGTCGGGTCAAACAGTTTCGAGTGGTGTGCTGGAAGCAAAGACACGTTTTTTATAATAGTGAATCCAAATAAAATGGAGTAAAATTGGCACTGACTGCCAATAAATAGTTTATAATTGAAGACAGCGCCACGACTAAGTAAGGGGACTGTAATAGATTAACTGGTGTGGCCTTCAGAGTATCTTACAGAGGGAACAGTAAACAAACATCGTACTAATGGTGGACAAAATTAAGTTTGGCTTGCTTAAGTCACAAATTCCCCACTGCATTTCAGATAACACAAGTAGCATGCTAGCATCCCCTGGGTCTGCTGCTTTCCTTATCTGCCTACACTTTCTTGCTTTCCTTATCTGCCTGCACTTTCTTCCTTTCCTTATCTGCTGTGCCTATACTTTCTTTTGTATGGCCAAAATATTATGATAATATGGTTGTTGTCAACCATTCAGCCATAAAGCATACAATAAGTAACCAGGGGCCTTTACAGTTAGAACCCAATCTGCTGAGTGGCCAACTTGATGCATTTATCAAGTGAATCGTTAAACAAATGAACAAAAGTAGTACATTTCTTTCGGCTGGCAGATAGTAACTTGGTCCGAAAGTATCTCTTAACTCTTCTCTAGGTTATTTACTCCAGACAAGGAAAAGGATTTTTTGTGTCAAAGTGGAATGGGTGCTTTGGGGTGTTGCCATTGGGTGGAGTTCTGTTGTCTCTCCTTCTCATCCCTTGAGAATCTCTCTCCCTTGCTCTGCTCTATGGAGATCTGCAAGTGTGACCGTTGGTCTAGTTACACTTGGAATGTGAATCTGGTAGAACAGGGAGCCACCCGTCAAATCTATTCTATTGGATACAGGTTTCATTCAGGTTAATGTTATGGGAGAAACATTGTCTCTACAGAAATACAGAGACAAGTATGTCTACAGCTCCACAGCCTGACCCATCCACTATTTCACGCTAGCTACCTATAGCTTTCCTGGCAAAAGCTTAATTTTGGCACCTGACTAATGTTTTAATTTTAGCAGGCGCCACGACCCACAACAGCATGAGAACCAACCACTGGAAAAGCATGTTGATTCCAATCGGCCTCAGAGAGAACGGAGAGGGCCTTGGAAGGTCAGCAGGGTTGGAGCCAATAACAAAAAGTACAGACCAATTTGTCAGGCATGGATTAGAAACAGGTCAAACTACATGTAATGAAAGGGCAGCCCTCATGGATAAGTCGTGGAAACTGTTGCTGAAAATAATGTTTGCATGTGTTTAAGTAGATCTGTCAACAAAATTTTACAAAAAAGTTTTGTTCACTTACATTGGTTTATTAGTGAAGTCAGAGCTTCATCTCAAATGTAATTTGAGATGCCAGAAGAAGCCGTGGTTGATGCTACAGTGATTTGAATACATACTCTCCCCATTGTTACTACTGCAGCCATGTCTCCGTGTGACGCAGTAGCATCTACAGAAATCAAGTTTGGTCGCGGCAACGTGAAATACTACACAAAGCGGTAAATAGGACCTGGGTTGCGTTGTCCCTCAACAATGGACATATCTTGACAATGTCAAAGTGTTTTAGGCCGTAGTTTATCTTCAAATACTGTGTTATAACTTCATCTGATGAACCATGTTTCACCATAACTGTTTTTTTATAGAACAGTTACACCTTTCAAACAAGTCCATCAATCTAATTAGATCCAGAAACATGTGACTCACTTTATTCTTGTTGTTATGACAGTGACATTTAATGATGAAATGGAGAGCATTCGATGGACTTGTGTGTGCAGGTCTGTGTGTGTGTGTGTGTGGGTGTGTGGGTGGGTGGGTGTTATCATTGTGTTTAATTGGAATGTCAATCTCAACAGATGGCTGTGAGTTATTTCTTACTGAGACACATTTTACCACATATCTGTACATGTCAAAGCATGCTTGGGTATCACTACACGTGCACACACACACACACGTGTGGCTGAACCCTGGAGTATATGATACCATGTTATCAGTGTGTTCCATCACATGGGCCTTAGTGACATAATCCTTATTTAACTGCTCTGGGAGAAACCAATTCACTTCAATTTGTCGAAGCGTTCAAATTATGTTGTTCCTCTGTAGTTCATGCTGTCTTAACAACCCAGCATAACGCCTTAGTACTGTTGGATAACATGAACACTGTGTTTTCACTATGAACTGCGGCACAGTTCACTGAAGTAAACGTTATGCTCAACATAAATGATAACAATAACAATTAATTGTATTTATTCTATAGCGGTTATCAAGACTCCCAAATGTATGATACCAACAATAACGATATGACACCTCATCCAGCACCAAATAATAAACAAAAACAAGTCAAGTATTAGTTTCTTCTTCCAAAGGTGGCTTCTCCATTCGAAGCCCCAATGTAAGCATCTTCAGTCAAGGCATTGTGTAACAGCAGTGCTAATGATGCGGTGCCTTGCTTGTTGCCAGTTGGCAGGGACAGCTGGCTGTGAGAAACGCACCCACATGTGGAGGAGTACATGTGGGGACACATAGCACGGGTGCTTCAACAACCTCATTAACCCTGTTTAGTAGCATATAATTGTATATATATATTTTATCTCCAGGAGTTACCGTGTGCATCATATGACATGTGTGGCTTCTCACCTTGAGTTGTCCGGGGTGCATGTTGGCCCTGTCGCACATCGACAGGAAGTGAGGTAGCGTAGAGCGCTCCAACAGGATGTAGACGGACACCTTCCTCTTATACCCCGCCTCCAACAGGTCCCGGAAGATGTCGACATCTGTAAAAAGGTCCATCACTACGGCGATCACCTTGGAGATACATGCAAGGGGGGCCAAAGTGAGTGTTCATGCGGGATGTACATGTGTGTTAATGCAAACGGACCATGGCTTTGGTCGAATTGGTCCACTTGTGCCCTATTTTGTGCACTACTTAATTACATTATCAAGAGCCCTAGCACTGTTCACAAGGTGATTTGTCGTCAACTGCGATTTAAGGATAGATATTCTGCGTGCAAAGTAAACGCAAGAACTGTCTAATCAGTCCACTCCGGCTGTGAAGCTCCAGTATTGATATAGGAGACAAAAACAACAGATAATATACATAAACATGCACCCTTGGGAATGATAACACAATAGAGGTTCAGGTTAGTGCCACGTGTTAATCACCCCATTGAAAGTGAAAGTTGAGGACTGCAGCAGATAGGAGCTGATGGGAGATGTATGTATTTACACACACACACACACACACACACACACACACACACACACACACACACACACACACACACACACACACACAC
>JAOPJO010000088.1:3699492-3710384 GCA_027123675.1 Molva macrophthalma | reverse complement strand
TGTGTGTGTGTGTGTGTGTGTGTGTGTGTGTGTGTGTGTGTGTGTGTGTGTGTGTGTGTGTGTGTGTGTGAGTGTTTGTGTGTATGTGTGTGTTTGTGTGTGTGTGTATGTGTGTGTGTGTGTGGCTGTGTCATGATGGTTCAGAAAGGCACAGTAATGCAGTGATAAGATGAATAAATAAAATATCGGTAGAGCCCATCTCCAGGAAGCAAGGATGAGGTTGTCATGGCAATACGCATAGCACTCTGTGACTTTGTGTGTGTGTGTGTGTGTGTGTGTGTGTGTGTGTGTGGTTGGGTGCATGTGTGTTTGTTATTTCAAAGTGTGTGAGCAAGAGATGGATCTCAGCCCTTCTCTCCCAGTGTATTGGTTGCTATGTCTCTGTCTAGTATTCCTTGGCGTTTCTAAACAAATACACAAATAGTCAAAAACACTAAAAACAATTATATTTATGTTTATACCACATCAATGTCATGTCATGGGTTTGATCTTTTATATCACAACTTGAAGAACCAATGTGCTGGATTGAGTAAGAATGGTCAACAATAAATAGACAACTAGCTTAGCTTATCAAAATCACCCTACTTTCTCATTTTATAATTCTCTTTTTCCAGCAAAGCTTTGGGAAAAAAGCATCAAATAATCTTGGTGACATGTTTGGAAGATACACTTCATGTCGGCTTGGGTTATTGTGTGCATTGTTGAAGTTGAACCAATCACAATATATGTCTCAAAGAACCAAACAACTGTGTTTACATACATGCGTTGACCAACACTTTCAGATGCATCAACAAACCTCTTTCTCTCTCGCTCTCTACCTCTGCTTAGCTTTGCAGCACCCTCCCAGGACCGGCCATCAGAAAGACTTAGTATCAAATATTATAGAAATGTTTATGTTTACCTGTGTTTGTGTGTGTGTGTGTGTCAGAAAATAAACTCTTGTCTCTAATATGTAGCACTTGAAGCAGTTTGATTATATGAGGAATTTGATGTACTCACATGATGCTTGCACTTTTTGGGTTGTATCTTCATGGTTGAATGCCCTTATTGTAAGTAGCTTCGGATATAAGTGTCAGCTAAGTAAACGTTATGTGTGTTTGTGTGTGTGTGTGCACGTGTTGTGCCATATATGTCTCTCTCTCACTCTCTTCTTTGACTGGCCTCAAAGATGAGTCGTGTCCATTTACATTATAATACTCACTCACAAATGTTTTACCAAATTACAGTCAAGAAAAAAAAAAGTAACTCAAAATTCGGTTATATCGGCAACTGTATATGATTATGTCCATATACACACCAGGGACAAGTATATGGACTCAACAGGTATACAGTAAAATAAACAATTTTTACAATTTCTTTGCTTCAATGGTGTTTCAAATGGCTTCATCTTCAGGTTGTGTGACCCATGACACTATAACTGAATACACATTCAGACAGAGGGGAAGCCTATGCTGTTGACTAACTAGAGGTGGCTGGAAGACTAAACCAACATCTATTACATTTCCATTGAAGGTCAAGAGGGGATAAGTGCTTTATTGGCCTAGTTTTAACACAAGGTTGACAATCGATGCTGAGGCCTGGTAGAGGTGTGAGTGTGTGTGTGTGTGTGTGTGTGTGTGTGTGTGTGTGTGTGTGTGTGTGTGTGTGTAACTTGTGTGTGTTCATGGCGATGATGTTGGATGGTGTGTAGTTCATGCTTTAAGTGCACGGACGCAGTTTAAGTGTGCCTTTTGAAAATGCCACAAATGCATTCATGCATACATGATGTTCTTCATACATGTAGTGTGTGCTGGTGTTGAGGGAGAGCGGAAGTGACTGAGAGAGAGAGAGAGAGAGAGAGAGAGAGAGAGAGAGAGAGGCAC
The DNA here is from genome assembly GCA_027123675.1 of Molva macrophthalma. NCBI lineage: Eukaryota > Metazoa > Chordata > Actinopteri > Gadiformes > Lotidae > Molva > Molva macrophthalma. Next base: position 3,708,522 of record JAOPJO010000088.1, on the reverse strand, counting down.
TGTGTGTTAGCGTGGGAGAGAGAGGCTTCTAGGACACTGGGATTTTCTAAGATGCTGGGATGCTCTTACATCCAACTCTTACCTGGTAACTAGGCAACAGAACAGCTCTGCTACACACAGGAGCTGTGTGTGCGTGTGTGGGTGTGTATGTATGTTTGTGTATGCGTGGGTGGGTGGGTATATGTGTGTGTTTGCTGAGTCAATATTTCAATTATTTATGATTGTACCTTTTTATGTTTCAGGAGAAACTGAGTGTATCAAACTATCCTGCTAAAGGAAACCAAAGGGGGAGGCTATTGTGATTCACAATCTAACATTCATCGCAACTGTAGAGATACAATTGACGTAATTGTCGATTACGGATCAAACTAAACCTTTGACCTCAACTGAAATTTAAAAACAATGTAATTATATTGTGTAAACTATGCTAGATGTTGATGATTAAAATGTTTACCTTGTTGCCGATCCCGAGAAGAAAGAACGGTTTTGTTTATGCCAAAGGTGACATTTTATTGAACCCTTCTCTTCTGTTGCCGAAACAAGGCCCATTTCCTTGCTAATTGACTTGGCATTCAAGCCACAAAAGATGCCAGTTGTTTGCAGCGTTGCAGTGCACCCCACACCAAATATGGAGGAGCTGGCGTTGGCTGGTGCACAGAGGCTGACAGCTTTCACACTGTAGGACCAAAGAGTAGATGAAACAGGTGTAAGAGGTAAACGTGAGAGATGCCATATGTGGCCATGCTAATACATTTGTCTTGACTTTTGACTTCTAGAGAAATCAATACTTTGATAGATGGAGGTGTTTCTTTGCTGAAGTGACAAACATCCAGTTCAAGTGTGCACCACACAATACACAGTAGTAGTCATATCACGTAAATCCTCTGTCATCCCTTCCGTTCTCTTTGATCGATTTCTCAACGGAAATATAATCAATGTTGACCAAACCGTTTTTTCTACTACTACTACTACGTACTATAACCTCAACATGCTGTAATCATGATTCAAAATGTGTTTGAAAGACCTTGGCTCCCAGATGAATGGTCGCACCCTGTTTTAAAATGAAGCCACTCCCATCACCACTATAGGGGAGGGATAGGAACTGCCTTTGACGGACGCAGCAGTGTGTCGCTGTGCACGAGAAACGAGTCTCACGCAAGTCAGGATAATAAAATGGAAAAGCAATGAGCTGTCCTCCCTTGGAATGATCCATTGTCTTCTGGATCGAATTTGCCATTGTCTATACGCCTCATAGAGGCTGCTCAACCATGTGTCACGCGCACACACACACACCCGCACACACACACACACACACCCACACAGGCACACACACACACACACACACAAACAAGAGTGCGCACACATACAAACATGCACACTCACACATACACACAAACAAACACACACACAAGCACACAGGGTCAATATTTGGATGGATTAATCTACTATGGACAGATTGGATGATCTTTAATTGTCACTCCAAGGTACAACGGGCCTATCAAACCCTATTTCCTATTTGCTGCTACATGCGTTCCCTTGAATGTGTTTATGTGTGAACATGCGTGTGTGTGTGTGTTTCTGTGTGTGTGTGTGTGTGTGTGTGTGTGTGTGTGTGTGTGTGTGTGTGTGTGTGTGTGTGTGTGCGCGTGTCTGTCTTTGTCTGGGATGCCACTTAGTACCCATTATTTTTTAATGAAGAAATACTGATCTTACAGGCCCTGTGTCTGCTTTCTATTAGACATCTATTATAGCGGTTCATCTCACACATGCACACACTCTCTATCTCCTTGATGGCTGCGTGATTGCTTAGCTTCCCTGTGCAGTGTGTGAGCCAGCCGGGGTGTGGCAAGCCTGGCAGCTGTGGCAACTGTCCAGGCTTCAGATCCACGTGGCTCCGTAATGGGGGCGTTATGCACTTGTCTCAAGAGAGAAGGAACTGTATACGTCACAGCTGGGCTCAGCACTCGCCAGCAGCAGGTACATGGTCAGGTCACACTGTCCGCTGTTTAATTATTAGACTCCTTCCTAATTCTGTTCTCCATTGTTCTTTATACCGTGCAACAGCCGCAGTCTTGTTCAGTAATTTGAAATGCACTAGAGAGGGATTTTTGTAATGTAAAGGAGGATGTATGTATGATTCTTGTTTGTGTGACATCATGACTGCTTGACCTAGATGATTATTATTGAGTTAATATTCTTGATCGTACCTTTTGGTAATGGTCTATGGTCTTAATTTGGGTTTCCCAATGAGTTTGTAAATAGTCTACATGACATGCTTTAAACCAAAGTGACTTTCAGTCATTTTATTTTCAATACATGTCATAAATGCGGAAGTAGGGCTTAGACATTTTGCTCAGGGATGCCTACAGGTAGGCTGCAGACATTGGGGTATGATCCCAAAGGCTTTCGGCTGGGAGACAAACACCCTAGCCACTAGACTATCCTGCCCCAGACAACAGGAATTATTGTCATTCAATCCTCAAGTAAAAGTGTGAGTTAAGTCAAAATTAAATATAACAGTAAATGAAGACCTTTAAATGGCAATTCTAATCCCCTTTTTAAAACGGGCTGTCACAATTTATTATATTTTATTTCCAGAAAGAAGACTGCACCTCAGATTATGTCAACAATTGCCAATTCTAAGTAAATATTACCATTTCACACGAGACAGGGCATCAGTTGGCAGATAGTTTATTTGGCAGAATACAGCATAGCAAGTGTTGAGTGTTGAAAGCAGTGGATGTAAATTGTCGTGGCAATTTCTTTATGAGATATTGCATCTAGGACAGATGAGACTTCTAAATGCAGAAAATGTACCTATTTAATGTATGCATACACCAGTCTCCTCTCTAGCAGACTGAGCCCAGAATACAGTTTCACACAGCCTTTTACTAGAAGGTATGTATACATTGGGTAAATGCTATGTATGTATGTATGTATGTATGTATGTATGTATATATGTGAGTATTCTGTATAGGTGTGTGACCAGCAGCTTAGTATGGGCAGTGGAGTGCTAACATGCATGTTTGTCGACAGACCTCCCACACACTGAGGTCTGATCTGGTTTGTTCCGGTGAGCGTCCTTGTGTCGGCATGGCGATGTGCTGAGAGCCAGGAACAGCCAACTGCCAACTAATGAGAGAGAGAGAGAGAGAGAGAGAGAGAGGACCATTAGGAATAAGTAGTGCAGTTGCAATAGAGATGTCGTTAAATCAAATCAAGCAATGAAAAGTACTTTTGACAAAATGTTTGAATAGAAATGTATTTGTATGGAAGTATTACTCAATGTCAGGAGTAGGCCTAAAGCAGTTTCACTCTAAGGCCAACAAACTCTATATTCACCATGAAGTACATGACATCTAACAGACCCGCTCTGGGCCAGAAGGTTCCATCATTCAAAAGCATATCGGTGTCCAGTCGTAGGACTACAATGCAGATTGATGTAAAAGTCATGTGGTACCTCTTCAACGAGCAGAGGAGGAAACCGCTAGATCCTTCAACCAATGATTACTCTATAATTATCAGTGATGAACTGCAGTTTGGAACGTCTTGACAGTTTTATGGAAGTCCTTCAGGAAATATAAACATGTGATTTAACGGTATGTGTGACATGTGTTCTGCATGTGGAGTGCGTTGAAGAGCCGAAGGTTACACATGATTTTTTTTTTCTTCCTAGTCCAGGGATATGCTCTTGAATCCTGTGCGTGTGTGTGTGTTTGTGTGTGGGTGGGTTTGTGTGTTTAAAAAAGAGATTGAGGAGTGTGTGTGTGTGTGTGTGAGGGGAGAGTGTGTTTTTGTAATGAAACATTTTCACAGTGATATTGATTGTGTGAATGCCGATGTTATTGTGTGTGTGTGTCTGTCTGTTCATAGTGTGACACTGACATGCTAACACATTTCAGAGTGCTATTGTTAAGAGCCATTCTTCCTCTCTGTTTCAGAGCGAAGGCAAGGAGGAAGAGAGAGAGCGAGCGAGAGAGAGAGCGAGAGAGAGAGAGAGAGCGAGAGCGAGAATAGTGAAAGGTAAATACAAAAATAAGTAATATGACGCAACACTCAGGGCGGCCCCCCTGCCGGCCCTATAGACGAGGGTCAGGAGAGCTCACTGCTTGAGGAGTGCATGCTGTGATAACATGAGGACCAGCCTGCAGGGCAGGCATAGCTGGATGGTTGGCTGAATCGCTGGATGGTGTAGCCAATGAGTGGAGGGAGGACTGCAGGTTAATAAGAAAATCCTCATCATCATACAAGTCGTTATTTTGGACTTAACCACACTTGTGTGAGTTCAGGGAAGAGTTTCAGTTCTGGTGATATTTTATGAACGCTATCTTTCAGCCCAGAGGCTGCTACTAAAACGCTAAAATGCTATTAATGCTGGAAAACATAGTGAGTTGGGGAGGAGGGGCGGCTATATTCATGTCGTCACCGATGGATGGAGGTTCTGAGTGGAAGGACGGGTTGGCCAAGGAACCCAAGCAGTGAATGATGAATAATTGGTGGATGACCGGAATGGGTGAAGATGAGTAGGAGTGAGGCAGGAAGGAAGGACTGAAGGAGAAGTGGGGAGTTGGATGGACGGGAAGAGGAGAGGGAGGGAGAGAAGGAGGGCACTCAAAGTGGCTTGGGAGCTCACTCAGGGAGCGGCCGTACTGAAAGCGAGCAAAAAGTGTGTGTGTGTGTGTGTGTGTGTGTGTGTGTGGGTGTGTGTGTGTGTGTGTGTGTGTGTGTGTGTGTGAGAGAGGAGTGTGTTTATGTAATGAAGCTAACATTTTCCCAGTGATATTGATTATGTTAATGCCGATGTTTTTGTGTGTGTGTGTGTGTGTGTGTGTGTGTGTGTGTGTGTGTGTGTGAGGTCCACATGCGTCCCCGAGTGCCAGATGGCCCTAAAACAATAAACACAATGACTTTTGTCCTCTTGAGGTGCTCAGAATCAGCTGCTGATTAGAACAAGTCAGGGCTGTCACAAGACACACTTATAATCACCTAATGCTTTGGACGTCCCATCCATCTGCTAAATAACTAAATAGTTATATGTAACCATAGAACTCTGCTATAAGAGTTATGAGTAATAAAACAACCTGTGACAATGGGTTCTCTTTCTGTGTGTGTGTTTGTTTCATGGGGACAGGGTCCTTCACCTTGTGTCGTGCCTCTTTCTACTCTTCTCATTAGACTGAATCAGATGACTCACATTTCTCACATTCATCACACAAGCACACACACACTTGCATGCACGCACGCATGCACACGCACACACACATTGAGCAGTGTTCTGTGGTGCACTTATGTTGAACTTTCTGATGCAGAGTACACAGTGCACAGTGAACAGTGAAAAAACAAAATAAATACAATTGAAAGGAAAGACGAAAGTGATGGGTCCAAAGAGATTCATTTGAAGGAGAGAGAGATAGTGCATTTACCTCAGATGAAACCAGAAGGACAGAGAGACAGTAATAGGTATTGAAAGCAAGCAAGCAAGAAACGGGATCAGGGAAAATAGGGAGACTTGGAGAGAGAGAGGTTGGCAGAAAAGTAGCGAATGCAAAGCTTTTCCTGAGTCCTGCTGCCGGGACAAATGTAGCACTCATAAATGTTTGACTTTTCAACAAATAATGTATGCTTTGACTTCCCTGCCTCCTCCTGGGAAAATAATAACTACATCCCTACACCCAAAACTGCAAATTGTTTGTTGAAAAATGTATATGTAGTTACCCACCGAGTGTTCAGTGTACCACAGGTAAAGGAATAAATCATTGTGAGGATGACGGTAAATTACCAGCCGAATGCCCTGCTCAGAAGGACATCTAAAGTACAAAACATCTCATTTGTTTAACATTTTAACTGACCTTGTAAACAGTGAGTGTGGAAAACCAGGTGTTGAAAACAATAATGTATCAACAATATAATGTAATACACACACACACACACACACACACACACACACACACACACACACACACAGACACACAGGCAGTGATGTGAAACTAATAACAGAGAACACGGTGGGGGGGGCAGATAAGAGAGATCTCACGATCACTCTTACCGTAAAATCCCAGAGTAGGTGCATCAACACACACACACACACTCACACACACACCTATTCCGCATCCTCCATTATTTAATTAAAGCTACATAATACCTTGCACACTCACAATCTCTTTATCTCTCTCTGGTCCATCTGTATGTAACTTCATAGGTCTTACTGCAGCTCCTCCTATAAATCATATTAGCGGCCCGGACCAGGGATTGAACAGGAAGAGTGTCACGCTTAAAAGGCTCCTCGCTTCTTCTCCGCGGGCAGCTCATCCCGTTTACAAGTTATAGACACAGTGATCATCTAAACAGGCCATAAAGCACTGGGGAGCGGGGTTCCTATTTACTCCACTGACTCTCAGAAGGGTGTGACGTGTGAGAGAGGGAGAAAGAGATAGAGAGGGAACGGGAGGGAGGGAGAGAGAGCGATAGAGAGGGACAGCGAGAGAACATAAAACACAATAAGCAGTCTTTTTTTAGTATTGGGTATAAGTGACAGGATTTCGACTATGTTTCACCAGCGTGTGTGTGTGCGTGCGTGTGTGTGTCAGCTTACATGAAGAGAGTAGGGAGTCTGATGTCAAGTGACTTAACGCAGCATTTCTCCTCCAATAAATTCAAAGGCTACCGTGTGTGTGTGTGTGTGCTAATATGTGTGTGTGTGTGTGTGTGTGTTTCTATGCGCATGCCAATACATGTGTGTGTGTGTGGGAGGGTTGGTGTGTGCATGCTTGTTTTACATAGACATTTTAACAGGGTGATGTGATCCGACTTGATTTGTGTTTAGTTAGGTGGTGACATGTCTGACCTTTTAAACCGGAGATGCAGGATGAGAGCGATGGAAGGAGGAGAGGAAAGAAAGAAAGAATGGATGAAAAAAGACACCGGATGACAAATATGTCACAGAGGAGGAAAGAGAAAGAGATGGGGAGACGGAAGGGTGTCAGGAAGGCAAAAAATGAGGTGTAGTTAATAAAATCAATAGACAAACCACAAACTAAAACAGAATGGACACATTCTCCCCTGAAAGGTGATCCGTTTAAAATAAAGAGCTCATTCATGAATAATCGAGGGAATAGATAGGCCAGCACTGAACAGGTGTTATATATGTTTGGGTACGTGACAAATAATTGACAATTATGTTTATTTGCAAGGATTCAGTGATGGTGAGGTAAACACAGCCAGACACACTCCAACACACACACACACACACACACACACACACACACACACACACACACAAACAAGCACACACACACACACCCACACACAAACTAAAACAGATACACACACACACACCAGGAGGTTCCAGATTGTTGAAGCGTGTGACAGTTTTTAGTTGGATAAACAGCGATCAGAGGAGGGGAGTGATAGAAAGACAAGGAGAGGAGAGCACCAGGGACGAGAGAGGACGAGAAGAGTGGAGGAGAGGAGTAAAGGGAAGCAGATGAGAGAGGGGAGGAGAAGAGAGGATGAGAGAGAAGAGGGGAGTAGAGGAGGAGAGGATGAGGAGTAAAGGACATAATGACAGGAGAGTGAGATACAAATTAACCGTAATTGAGAGAGAAATAGAAAAGATAGAGGGAGAGGGGGAGAAACTAATCATAGAGAGAGAAATCTTGTGAAACCAAATAAGTGAACGGACAAGAAACAGCAAAATGAGGTGTTAAACAACACTGGAGGTGTGTGGGTGCGTGTGTGCGTGTGTCAAGTCAAGTCAAGACAATTGTATTTGTATAGCTCTTAATCACAGTTACAGTCTCAAAGGCTTTACAGGCCATATATTTATGTATATTTGTGTGTGTGTGTGTGATTTTTTGATTGCACTTTACTATTCTTGCCGACCTTTTCCCAAAGGGGCATAAAGTTAATTATCTGTTCGCCGTGTACGTGTGCAATAACCCATGTTTCTGCAGACCTTCAAAGCGAAATATCAGATGAAACAAAAAGTGCCATCTTGTGACCACGCTACATATACCCACACACACACACTCACTCACTCACTCACTCACTCGCTTGCTCGCTCACACACACACACACACACACACCCCTGGCACAGTTATTCCAGGAGATGTTAACCTTAGCGTCTTCCAGATAACAACTTTAGTACAGTTAAGTGGCCCAGGTCCCACTGTGCTCCAGTCATTATGTCGATTCAAACACGGTTCTCGACAATGCAAGAATGTAGACCTCCCGGGCATCTCTGTTCTCCGACCTCGTCTCCATAATATCGTATCAGACTTGTGAACACTCACACCGTTGTTTTACTCACCTCTAACACCCTGATGGGAACAGAAGCAAAGTTCTGCCACAAAAAAGGAAAAAGGTAGAAATGGTTGCCACGGATGGGGCCTTATAGTTTGGAAGTCCAATTCGTTTTCTCCCTATTCTGATTTCGATACACATTGTGATTTATGACATGTACACGTATTTAAATACTTTAGATATCAAGCACTTTAGACAATCCTATAACCCTCCTGTGCATAATGAGCTTTCATCATTGCACACAATACTTTTCTTAAGAACATGAACACTGTAATCGACCTGCTGTGAGACGGTGCATATCTTGGTATGGAGCGCTCTGCGTGTACTGCCAACAGGAAGCAATATGCAGAGGATATCGGCTGCCCGCCCACACTGGCCCGGGTCTTACTCTGCGGCTCATTCACCCAGAAACACACACACACACACACACACACACACACACACACACACACACATACACACACACACACAGAGCCTACTGTACACATTCTTTATCCGTTGCCATGGAAACCGTACATTTTTTAAAATGCAGTTAGCCTCTGAATCATTTACATTTTTCTTGCGTCACGGCCGGTGCTCGTTTGGCCTGTCAAACAAACTGCACACATACGTGGAACTTATGCTTTCCTCCCAGCAACCCATCGAGGCAAGAACACACACACACACACACACACACACACACACACACACACACACACACACACACACACACACACAAACACAACAACA
>JAOPJO010000088.1:3328760-3342959 GCA_027123675.1 Molva macrophthalma | reverse complement strand
CATGACAGGTAGTTAGTTAGTAAGTTAGTTGGTTAGTTACTGTTAATGTGGACACCTCCACATGACAGGTAGTTAGTTAGTAAGTTAGTTGGTTAGTTACTGTTAATGTGGACACCTCCACATGACAGGTAGTTAGTAAGTTAGTTGGTTAGCTGGTTAGTTGGTTAGTGTGTGTTGACGTGCACATGTCTCCGTGTGACTCGGTCCTCACCCTCTGGAGGAACCTCCACAGCAGGGGCAGCGTGTCTTTGCCGTCGTGCTGCTCCACGATGTGCGTGAGGCTCAGCAGGGACAGCTTCTCCCTGCAGCTCCACACCGCCTGGCCGTGGATGAGGGAGCCGCGGGGCAGGGAGGCCAGGAAGAGACGCGGGTCCCCGAACATCAGCTTGAAGACGGGGTCGCAGGACACCCGTGCGTCGGCCCGGACCAGCTCATTGGCCTCCTTCAGCTGTCTGTCCAGGTGCTGGAGGAAGGGGTGTGGACACGCACACACGCACACACACATACTTAGGCCTCTTTGAAAAGCACAGATCTACCCATCCAAAGGGTTCTGGGTTCAAGCCCCAAAGTCAGAAGTCTACCTGCAGGCATACTTGAGCAAGACGCCTTACCGCTACCTATTCCATAGCTGAAAGAAATTTACTGGATAACAGCATCTGCCAAACGACTAGATAGTAAGATAGTAACATACCTTCAGTTGAGGTATGATGATGGTGTTGCTGACTGACATCTCCCAGCCGTTCCTGTAGTCTTTGGTGGAGAGATGGTTGTCATAAGGATCAGGCCCTGGGAGAAGAAGGCAGAAGAAACGCTCATTTAAGATAGCACAGACTTAGTGTTTTGTGGTGTTTGTTTGTCATAGACACAGACTGGTCCCTCCAGGTCAAACATGTTAAATGTACGTGCTACAATTAACGTTTAACCAATCAGAACTCAGGGACATCCCAAAACAAAGGTAATTTGATTACCGGTACTGAACTGATGCCAAAGAAGAAAATAAACTGCAATGACTGGTGATTCCCTAGAGAGGGCACTGTTTCACAGGTGACACTGTACCAATACAAGTTCTTCAAATGTAACTGGTTCAAAGGTCCTCCTCATAGTGCCATCCTTACATTGCTGAGCCTGGTGGGGCTCCAGCAGGCTGCAGAGCAACAGGTGAACCGTGTGGATGATGTCATCCGTCCCCTTCCCCAGAGACCGGGTCAGATGCTCCATGTCCTTCAGCAGGTGGCCCAACAGGAAGGCTCCTGGATCAGCCACCGGAGGCCTGATGATCTGAGCGATGAGCTGCAAACGACGGAGGTATTTTTGATCGATTTTAACAAACCAGCAACACAATAGGAGCAACCTTCATTAGTCAGTCACAAGGAACAAACTAGTGTAATACAGTATTGACCCGAATATAAGACAAGGTTTTTTTTCCTGGAAATGCGTCTGAAAAAGTGGGGTCTTCTTATATTAGGGGTCTAGACTTTTAAATTACAATATACAATATACATACATTAAATTTTGGTTTAAGTTCCTGGTAATAAATACCTTTCATTTTACCAACTCCATCTGGTTCTATGCTGCTTCCCTTACCTGTAAGAGCTGGGCCGTAACAGTTACCGTGTTTTGAGAGAAAGTGTTTTTGTTTTCACTCTACTCTTGCCGTGTGCGAGCAAACTTGTCGTTCTCCCGAGACCTTGCTCGCACACCACAACAGTAGCATACATTAGTAGACAGCTAATTGCCGTCACTGTATATGGCTTAAGTTCCACGCACTTCCTATCCTACAAACTCTTGGATTCCCTGATCTTAGCGGAAGTTCTTTTCCCGCAGTGCCTGTCTGGCGTGTGCGCGCACCCCTCCACATCTCTCTCCTCTCACGTGACTGTGTTTTAATTATCATTATTTTCAAATAAAATGATTTTCTTTATAAAAAAAAACAGATTTGATCTTACATTTTTTTTTCAAATTATGAGTTTCTTGAAAAAGGGGTGTTGTCTTATAAACGGGGTTGTATTTGGGTCAATACGGTAATAACTGCACTGTGGTTTTTATAGCTTAAAACAACGTCAATGTCCATTGGGATTGTACACGTAAGGCAGGTGTTCATCTACCAGACCTGATCCCACAGGCCTGTGTTTGAGCCCCTGCATGTGGTTGGAGGTGGGGTACAGTACCTGTTGGTTGTTACTGGCTCCCAACAGCATGGCCATGTGGGTGAGCATGCGCACCAGGGTGAAGGGCCCCGGGGACATGTTCTTGGTGTCCAGGGTGTCCGGGTTGTCCCTGTGGACCGGGTCTCCGAGGACGTGGCCCGTCTGGGTGCGGTCGCCCCTGGGAAAAGACGCAGGAAGCTCCAAATAAACTGTTAAGTCTATTGTACATATGTGACGTGACGGTGATGTGACTTCCCCACGGGCCACCCATGCTCCGAACGAATGCATGCATGCAGGTATTGTTAGACCACCGAATGGCATATATTTAATTTTTTTAAATGAGTACGCTGCACTTACTGCACTTGAGCAGCCGTGAAACCAGCCACAGGTATGTGGTCGTTTCCTCCGATTTCAGAGCCACAGTCCAGACAACGGCTTCTTACCATGGGTTGACCACACTATAGAAGAGGCAAACGCAATTATGAGCAGCCTAAAAGACCCAGAGGTGCAATATTGGGTGTGTGTGGTTAGAAACAAATAAGCCTGAGCTGTACACACCTCTCCGATGGTGCAGGGGTGGTTATTTGGGCAATCTGTTGGGAAAGGGGGAAAAAACGGAATTCAAGTCTTTAACTGACACCCATGTAAACATGAGAGTGTGGAGCTCACGTGTTTGACTTACAATACCACTGCACCGGTCCCATAGCCTGTTGAGCTACAAACAACATGTCCTCTGGCATGGTGGGCAAGAAGGCTCCCTGCACCAAGAAAGGGTTGAGGCAAAGACATTAATATAAAGATTCATAGGATATAAAATTAATATGTTAATATTTGCATACATACAATCAATACTTAATATTACATACAAAAATAAAATGCATTTATTATATTATTATAATTTAAATAGTTTCTTTAATGCACACAGATTAGCGAGATGCACTAAAGAGTGGATAGCTAATGCACTCACTTGCATGTGCACAGTTGAGAGTGCCAGGTTCTGAAGGGGAACCAGAATCCGCTGGTTGACGCAGAGCAAGATCGAAGACATGTGGACCGTCAGCTCCACCACCACAGAGTGCCCACCGGGGGCCCCGGGTACAACAGCCAAGGGCCCCAGACTGTTAGCCACCAAGGCCTTAGCAAAGTTCTTTAACTCTGCACGATCCAGGAGTCCGCAAGCATCAATGTGAGTCACCAAGACTCTGCATTGCTGGGCGGGAAATGTGTACATTGAGATACAGAAACACAGAAGCAAAGACAGCTTGTGTTTGTGATGCAAGGGTGTACCTCGGGTGTGGGATGGCGAACACCGTTGGCATTTCCGTAGAGAGAGGTGACTTCTCTGAAGAGGGCCAACAGAAGATACACCGCCTTCTTTTGTGGCAAGCACTTGCACGTCTAAAAAGAGACAAACAAGAAATGTTACCAGAGAGCAAAGTAGTTGAAATGAGGGGTAACACAGCGTCAGCCATGCTAGGTTACCTCGTACGCTTTATCCAGCACATCCACTCTGCCTTCCATCAGCACCGTCGCCAGAGCATCTCGAATAGTCTTGTAGTCCTCTCCGCACACGAGGAAATGATCAATGGGGCTGCCTTCTTCACTCTTCAAGAGACAACGTGAGATGGCATTCAGAGCGCACCATACTCCCATTATTATAATACATTTCCAAGTAAAACAGCAATTACAGCTGGACCAAATGTGATGGATCCCTCTGAATATGAACGGCTTGGAAAAAAATGACAGGCTTTATATGAGGGGATGTAAAATAACAAACTGATTTGTTTTAAAAATGCCTGGCTAGGAATGAACAATCAACAATGACAATATGAGGAATTACTCTTCTCCCAGTGGGAAGATAAAAAAACTGAGCATGGCCAAAGGTCAGAGAGCAGTACCTGTTGAAGAACTTCTTCAGGGAAGACCCATCGAACACCCTCCACTTTGAGCAGTCTCTGGACAAACTCCACGCCGTATTGATTGCAGATCCTGCGGATCAGGTAGACGCGGAACCAGTCGTTGTTGCTCTGCCTACACAGCTCCATCACGGCGGCCAGGAAGGCTGTGATCCCGGCCTGGCCTTCGCGTTGGGCTCCTTATGTGCAAAACATTGAAGAGGGAATGCCAGCATAATGCATTAGACGGATTAGGAGTGTGAATCTTTTGGTATCTCACGATTTGATTAAATTTCGATTCTTGGGGTCACGATTCCATTCAAAAATCGATTCTTGATTCAGGACATATGGGTGCCAATTTAAGGTTTCATCCAGTCAGCTGTGCGCTAAGAAATGTGGTGGTGCAAATTATGGCATGACAGCAGTGTGTACAAGATTATGCAGTTCAAATAAAAAAATATATAAAAAAGAACATTCAGAATGACAGAAGAAAACAATCGCGGTTGTTACGTGATTTTTTTTTTTACACCTCTAAGCCATACAGTCGATCAAGAAGGAATAGATGTATGAATGCGATCACACACCTTCCATTTGTTGCACCAGTAGAGTGGCGGCCATGTCCAGGCCCATGCGCACCCGGGCCACCTGCTGCAGATGCTCTACAGTAGCGTTGTCTGGGCTTGCTGCACGTGTGTAGCTGGACAGAAAGGCCCTCTCGTCCTGCAGGTAGGCCTGTTGCTCGGCACCGGAACGGAACTGCATCCGCTCAAACATGGAGTCCTACAGGAACACAATTGGGGGAAAAGAACATAGCCGTACTGCTTTGTAAAATAGGCTCCTATCACAATGTATGTGTGAATCCTATTGTGGTTATACAGCAAATCAGTACATTTTAAAATCAGAACAAATATTGATTGAAAAGCAAACAAACAAGCAAAAATGTATGTATTGATTGAACAGCATACAAACAAGCAAAAATTAAAACCAAGGTGAAACAATTCAAAGCCTTCATCCATACCTCCAGGCAGTTAATGTACATGGAGTACAGGTTGGTTTTATCAGTCTCTTCCAAGTTGATGCTCTGCTCCACCTCCTTCAGATGCTGCTGCAGATAGCCTTTCACCTCCTCAAAGCTATAGAACAACGATTAAAAGATGTTACGGATTATATCAAACAACAATGTTGAAATTCATCTGATTGGCCCTTTGCTCAACGACGTAGACAGACTAGGACTCTTCGTTCTCGACTCACCTGAACTTCAGCAACAGTTTGAGCACAAAGGAGCGCACCACTGGGTTTTTGTCCACAGACTCGTCAAACGGTGAGAGGACCTTGGTCAAGGTTTCGACCTTGATCAACACCTTGTGTCGATCCCCTGGGCAAAAAGGACATCATCAAATCAACAAATGAAAAATGAAAAAAAGAGGTGATGCAGGATCTTCTCAAACACCTACAGCGATTGTATTATCCAGTGACTCACAGGACTCAGGAGCAGGTAGGGGTTAGGCATCTTGCTCAAGGATGTCTACAGGTAGACCATGGACATGGGGGATTGAACCCAAAACCTTTACGGCTGGGTGTATAACACCCTAGGCAAGTCAATTCTATTTTTAATAGCCCTTAATCACAGTTAACCTTGGTATACATGCATTATTTTGCATTGCCTAACATTTTTGGGAGTCCCTTGAGAAAGACCAGCAACTACTTCTCCTACCACCCATCGTAGCTATGTGCCATACCTCAATCATCGTAAGATAATTTAACCGGAGAAGATGCCACCTAGGACCCTCTGCTCGGCGCTGCTACCCATCCATTCTGCGCTACCCAACGCTCTCTACCTACACTGACCTCGAAGCGATGGGGGGACTCTGGAACTGCCAGTCAGTGGTCAAGAAGGCAGACTCCATCTCAGCCTACGCATCCCTCATGACTCTCCACTTCCTGGCCCTTACAGAGACTTGGATTACCCCAGAGAACTCTGCCAGTCCAGCTGCCCTCTCAACCGCCTACTCGTTCTCACACACCCCAAGACCATCGGGGTGAGGAGGAGGGACTGGACTCCTCGTCTCGCCAAAGTGGTCCTACCAGGTCCTTCCCCTGGAACACTTGACCAGATCTGCATTTGAACTCCACGCTGTCACTGTCACCCTTCCTATCAAACTCTACATTGTGGTGATCTACCATCCACCAGGTCCCTTCCGCGACTTCTACGATGAGATGGATGCCCATCTCAGCTACTTTCCAGAAAATGGCACACCATTCGTTGTCCTGGGCGACTTCAACATCCTGCCAGAGAAGTTGCACTCACCTTTGACCTAACACTCTCCCTTTCTCCTCCCACCCACAGGGCCGGGAACCAACTTGACCTTATATTCACGAGGTCCTGCGCTACCTCTGCCCTCTCCATTACCCCGCTACCTGTGTCTGACCATCACTTTGTTGCTTTCTCTCTCCCCTTGAAGTTCTCCCCCTCCCTCCTCCGTACTCCTCACACTGTCGCCACCCGCTGTAACCTGAAATCTCTCTCTCCCTCTACTTTTGCCTCAACTGTCCTGTCTTCACTACCATCTCTCGAACAATTCTCTCTACTGTCCACCGAGGAAGCCTTCGACACTCTGCTATCCTCCCTCTCCTCCTCTTTGGACTCCCTCTGTCCCTTCCACTCCAGACCAGGGCGATCCTCTCCCCCCCCCCTCCTTGGCTGTCCGAATCTCTGCGGGCTTGTAGAGCAGAGTTACGAGCAGCTGAGAGGAAATGGAAGAGATCAGACTGTCCTGATGATCTCTCTCACTACCTTCACCTCCTCCCAGACTTCACCTCCATTGTGTCAACAGCCAAATCTGCCTTCTACCGGACCAAAATCAACACCCCCGCCTCCAACCCCAGGAAACCTTTTTCCATTTTCTCTTCCCTCCTCACCCCTCCCCCTCCCCTTCCTTCCTCCCTTACAGCTGATGACTTTGTAACCTACTTTACCAAGAAAGTGAAGGACATCAGCTCCTCTTTTACCCCTGCCGCCATCCTCCCTCCCCCTATGTTTTTTACCCACTTTATCCCTCTCTCCTCCGAAGAAGTCAACAGAATAGTTACATCTAACCACGCCACTACCTGCCCCCTTGACCCGATCCCCTCTTCCCTCCTCCAGGCTGCCTCGAGTGAAGTCCTGCCATTCCTCACCACCCTCATCAACTCCTCCCTCACTTCAGGTCTTATTCCAGCATCATTCAAGACTGCCAGAATCAAGCCACTCCTTAAGAAACCGACCCTTGAAACCACGACATCAAGAACTACAGACCGGTATCTCTTCTTTCATTCCTTTCTAAAACACTGGAAGGTGCCATCTCTAACCAACTGTCCTCGTTTCTGTCACAAAACAATCTGCTTCATCCTCATCAGTCAGGCTTCAAGACTGCACACTCCACTGAGACAGCTCTCCTCATGGTGACGGAGTCACTCCGTGCCACTAGAGCCTCGTCCCTGTCATCGGTTCTCATTCTCCTCGACCTGTTCACAGCGTTCAACACCATGAACCACCAGATCCTCCTCGCCACTCTCGCCGAACTCAGCATTGCTGAGTCTGCGCTATCCTGGTTCACATCCTACCTGACGAATCAGGTCACATGGAATGGCTCCTTGTCCAAACCCTGCACTCTCAAAACTAGTGTCCCTCAAGGCTCAGTACTGGGACGCCTTCTGTTCTCCCTATATGTTAGATCATTGGGCCCTGTAATCACATCACACGGTTTTCCCTCACTGCTACACTGACGACACTCGGCTATTCCTCTCTTTCCCCTCCTCTGACAGCACCCTGATTGCAACACGCATCTCAGAATGTCTGGCAGACATCAGCACTTGGACGACTGCCAATCACCTGGAGCTTAACCTCAACAAGACTTAGCTCCTCCTTATGCCAGGGAAAGATTGCCCTCACATGGACTAACTGGTCACTGTCGAGGACATTGCGGTATCTGCATCACCAACCGCGAGAAACCTCGGTATGGTACTAGACAATCAGTTATGCTGCACCGCGAACATCACCGCGGTGGCCCGATCCTGCAGATTTGCCCTCTACAACATCCGCAGGATCCGGCCCTTCCTCATGAGGGAAGCAGCTCAGCTCCTGGTCCAAGCGCTCATCATCTCCCGCCTCGACTACTGCAACTCGCTCCTGGCTGGACCCCCTGCCTCTGCGATCAAACCTTTGCAGCGTATCCAGAACGCTGCAGCACGTCTCGTGTTCAACCTACCTAAATTCTCCCATGTGACCCCCCTCTTCCGTGACCTCCATTGGCTCCCTGTAGTAGCTCGCATCAGATTCAAGACGATGGTACTGGCCTACAAGTCGGTCAATGGAACTGCCCCTGCCTACCTCCAAGCGTTGGTCAGACCACCCACCCCAGCTCGAGCGCTCTGCTCAACTACCTCAGCTGGACGCCAGGTACTGCCATCGCTAAGAGCAAGCAAAGGTCGATCAACAAAGTCACAACTCTTCTCTGTTTTGGCACCGCAGTGGTGGAACGAGCTCCCTGTCGATGTCAGGACAGCAGAGTCGCTCACCAGCTTCCGCAAGAGACTCACTTGTTCAGAGTTCACCTGGACTCTGCATAGCCTCCCCCCTTACCCCCCGCCCCTTCACCACC
Source organism: Molva macrophthalma (assembly GCA_027123675.1). NCBI lineage: Eukaryota > Metazoa > Chordata > Actinopteri > Gadiformes > Lotidae > Molva > Molva macrophthalma. The sequence continues at coordinate 3,334,277 of JAOPJO010000088.1, read as the reverse complement.
CTTACTTGCCTAAAAAAACAAACTCTTATGCACTTATTGTATGTTGTACGTCCTGGCACTTAATGTACGCACTTATTGTATGTTGTACGTCCTTGCACTTAAATAGTACTTAGCATTGTGAAGCATTTTATCCTAGCTATCTTTGTTGTATACGGGGAATGGGTTAACCTAGCAATTGTTAGTGCTTGCCACTTGTTTCTATGAACATCCTTACTGTACATACAGCAATATATTGTTTCTCTTTCTTCTGACAAATGTACTTATTGAATTATATTGAATTTGGAATTAAACAACTCGTCTGAATCTGGATAAGACAGGCAAAGGCAATTTACAGATATCCTGGCGCATCCCTTTAAAGAGCCAGTGAGGCAACTGTTTCAGCTGGAATTCGAACACTATTTTATTTAAAAAAATGCGTTTTGGGCTGAGAGTTTTAGGAAAGAGGGGGGTGTGTTAGCCCCATGGTTACGACCCACGCCAACTTTATGATACTTTTTATGAGTGTTATAATACGCGATGTTGTATATGAAATCCGCCACACACCGTTGCGTTATACTATATGTGTAGGGGAAGCCTAACCCTCCAACGTGGGTATTAAATAAATCGTTGCTCAGACGGAGCTTCACCATCCACACACACTGTGGCGTTATACAATAAGTGTCCGAAAAGCCCAACTTTCTCTCGGACGCCGCAGTCAACCGCTGCCCAGACAGATCTCCACACATCCACACAAACCGCGCCGCCGGTGCCCCTTGGTCGTGACGTCAGACTACCTTGGAAAAGGTACTCTGATCAGGTCACGAAAAGAACACTATCTGCATTCGCAGCAGAGTGGAACGTTCACGTAGTGTTTTGGGGAGAATGGCAAAAACATAGGATTTTACCCCTTTTTTCTCTAAATAGGGGACTTATTTCAGTAACAGTGAAAAAATGGCATAGATTACTATGTTGACGATCATATAAGACAAATGACCATGTTTAAAACAAAAAAGAAAAATAGTTTTGGGTTCAATGGCTCTTTAAGGAAGAATGCAGGAACACCCTAGCCACTAGTATCCTACCCCCAACATATTAGATGAGACACAGTTGGCCCTGAGTTACCTCTAAATATGGTGAGGGGTTTGGCCTCCATCATGAGGAATGACAGCAGATGGAGGATGATGGCAGAACAGGGCGGGGTGTTGTCCTTGAAACACATGGTGGAAACCAGGTCTATGAAGAAAGCATTGCACTGCTTCCTGAACTTGGCATGTTGATTGATTTGAAACCTAAACAGAAGAACAATGACAGAGCAGTTTAGTTATGGTATAAGGCATTATTAAGAGTTCACAGATAGAGGAAATCAATTACCAACATTTGCGGTAGGTGAAGCCCTTATGTGTCTGCTAAACATGTTCATACCTTATTTCCTCAGAAGGCTTTGTGGAGAAGTCTCCAGGAACAGGCTGCATGCAAAAGGGACAGTACATCTGACCAGGGACCAGCCACCGTTTGATGCAGGCCACACAGTAGATGTGGTCACATGGCAGGCTGAGGGGATCTTGAGGGTCCATCTTACACAAAGGGCACAGTTGGAGGCCAAACCTGAGAGAGCAGACAGGAAGTGTCTCAGATCCAGGGTGTTAGAACAATACCTGACTAGACAATACAGTCCAAGAAGGCGCAAGATGAGTCCATACCTGAAGATGCTCTTTTCCACTTTATATTTGCAGGCCTTGAGTACACCAATCACCTCCTCAAATGCCTGCTGCTTTTTGAGGTCTGAATTCTTCTCCAGGAACTTGGAAGAAGAACAATGACAATGTATGTTAAATATGGGATTTCAAAAGGTTATCGCATAAAGTGATCTTATTAAAAAGGGGTCAAAGGGAATGTCTATGTTCAGACGACACTAACCTGCCCAAGAACTCTCATGTGATCCAGAACCAAAGGCTTCAGATTAATCTCGGCCTCCTCCTCTCCCAGCAACATGTGCTCCACAAACAGCGACATGGTAAAAATGCGGTTCCACCCAGTCCTAAACAAAACAACATAATGAAGTAGCACCTCTGTCCAGGCCACCATCCAACATTAACACACATCAACCGTAAGTATTACTATTGAAATAAGTATAACAGATCAACATTTGAACTTGCATTACAGTCCATATTCCTACTCTAAAAAAACACATATGCATCCTTAATGAAAGCATCAAGTCCCACTTACCGGACTCTGCAGACCATTGTCTTGCTCTTGTCTCCATACTGCCTCATGCTGTCTTGAGAGCATATCAACTCAATGGGAACCTGGAGCTTTTTCACCTGCCTCAACCAGGCTTGCCTCTGGTCATCAGTTTCCAGTTGCGTGGGCTCCAGAGACTCAACACACGCGATTGCAGCATAGACATCAAGAACCTTGGAGCGGGGAAGAAACTGATCAAACCAACATCCAGAAGTCCAATTGCAAGGGCCCATATATCACAAGCACTGAACTAAATAGTGCTTTGAGGGCATAGATGAGAACAAAATTATACTTTTTTCTTCTTCCAAGTAAAACAAGTTAAGTAAATTGGACGTACCAGCTCTCCCCCTTCCTGAGCATGCTGGTTCAGGAGGACCTGGGTAATCCTAGGCTCAAGATCGACCATTCTGGCGAAGTTCTGCAGTCGGTTCTTGAACTCGTAGTAGGCAGCATGGACCCAGGGAAGAGAGGTCCCCTCCTTATGTGTCTCCATTGTACACGATTGCATCTCATTTACACAGCAGTTTAAGGCTCTGCGAAGGAGCTAAATCAGTGGACAGTAGAAGAGCAGAGTTCAAATACTTCAAGCACTTCAAGCAACCTTAAAGGAAATTAAAATGTAGCCATGGAAAGGGACGACAACCTGAAGGTTTTCCTGGGATCTAACATTCATCGTCATGGAGATGAAGTCCTGTAGGTATCGCTGGAAAAACTCAGACTGCATCTCCAGGCTTGCTTTCATGATGGATTGGCCAAGGGGAGTCTTCCAAAATAACTCATCAAACTGACTCTGCGTTTGACCTATCAACAAAGACCAAGTTAAGTCAGGATTTGCTTGTGGAGAACGACCTGTCCACCTCAACAATTAACATAGAGATTTTGTGTGCTGCATGATCTTACCTTCATGCTGAAGAGCATAAACCCAAAGCTCCTCCAGGTAGTCCTTTATCCTCCAACTGAAGGGCATGCTGCAGCTGATGTTCTTGTCTAGAGCAAAGCAGTTTTGCACGAGGATGGTTCTTGTCGCACAGCTGTGACAGAGAGAGCATGATATGCAAACTATATACATATATACACAATATTGTCCCCTAAAATACAAAGATATGATATAAACAATATGCAAACCATGATTACTTTTGCATGGCTGGGACAACCTACTTGAGATCAATTGTCAGCAATGGCACTTCCAACAGCTTCTCTGTGCCAAAGATGTCAAGCCACAACGTCTTGAGAGGCTCATTGCAGTTGATGTCGAGGAGAATATCCAGATTTTGATCTCGGTCAATGACAGAGACCAGCTGGGCTAGGTAGGGGATGACAACTGCCTGGACACGCTTCCATAGTGTGTGCCTGTAAAGCCAAACAAGTTAGAATGGCTGTTTTAAAAGTTCCATTTGAACTGTATAGTGCATACCATTATACATCATTCATTCGCTGTACAAAACCAGAATGTGATCATTGTTTAAGTGATACTAACCTTAATTCAAAATAATCTGGGCCTTCAAAGCCCATTAAGTGAAATTGAATGAAAAAGGAAAGACAAATACGCTTGACTGACCTGAATGTTCCTCCTTCCTGTAAGGCATCAATATTTGAGGCCTCCTTGATCACCCAGTTGCTTTTGATCAATGAATGAGGGTTGCCATCCTGGGTCAACAACAAGGAGTGAAGGCGCTTCTTCACAATCCTAAGAAATTCGCCTGAAACATCCATCAAAATGATTATAGGTTAGTGTTAACGCAGAAGTCTGCATGTATAAACTGAATCTAAAGAGGCCGCAGTTGGTACAACCTCTGAAGTCTTTGTTGTCGTTGAGAAGGGTCAGTAAGATTTCCACTCTTTTAGTACTGCGGTAGCCGTTCTCCACCTGGTCCCTCAGCATGCCCACTGCACTCTGCACACAGCTACGTACCAGAGCTGTGGTGTCCAGGACGTAGTCCCATCCCTACAGCAGGTAGGAAGGAAGGAAGGCCGGTAAGAGAAAAAAACGAAAAAAAAGTTTAAAGAAAAAGGTCACAAGTTGGGGATGAGAATGAAACACAGGGAATAGGGAGTCTGCAATATTGTAGGGCGTGTTTGCCATGCCCCTGAATACATTTGTACAGAAAATATTTACTTACAACTTGGTTTTGAACTTCTATGATGTGTTGTGATCCATCAGAATACATATCATCATGCTCCATAGCTGTAAACAATCAAAACATGTCATGCAATATTGGTTAACAACAAAAATGGTTAAATAGCGAAAGGTATGTAAGTATCACACATTTTTACCTTCGGGTTGAGTTTGGTTTTCTTCAAACAGTTCACTGATTGTCAGGTTTCGCAAAGCCTTGATATCTGACGCGATATCCTTGGATTTCCGCAGGTCATCGATATGAACCGATTTCCATAGCCCTTTGAAGAAGGAAACAGCTCAAACTAGCACTTCTAGGGTGTATTTTAAATGGTATGATAATGAATCAAGTGTAACGTTTTCTAACCCCCTCACCTCCATGAAAGCCAACGTAAGAAGTCCCCCCGTCCATCCTTGGCAGTTTGGTGATAAAGTAGACGAATATATTGTTCTCCACAATATCTTGTTTGATCTTGTTAATTTCATTCAGGGATGAATACCTGGCAATGACCAGCACAACTCCTTAGTCCAAAATGATGTTAGTTAAAATAATAATAATAATAATAAAGAAATATAGACTTGACCTACTTTGCAGATGCAATAAGATGTGCACTGTGAGATGCTTCATCATAATCATTCTGAATAATGAGGATCTTGTTTCCAGAACCACTGTTTCCTCCATTTTGAGTTGTGAAGAAAAGCCTATAGTGACAATACAGATCATACAATTCTGAACAAAATCATCAGAAAGCATGAAGATGATCAGATAGTCACACGATCACCCTCCAAAGAAATGTAAAAGATTGAATGCTAAAGGTGAAAATCAATACAAACCTGATCTTCTTGAGAAAAGACTGCTCTGTTTCAAACTGCTGCAGGGACAGCAGCTCCACAGTATGAACCATCTGCTCCAGTTGTTCCAAATCTGAGGCTGTAAGGAGCCTGGAGAATGTAGTCACCTGCAAATATCACTTGGAATTAGCAAAAATGTACAAAGCTGAGTTTGCATTATAATAAATATTGCACTTGAACAATTTTTATATTACCTCAGTGAAGGAGGCATGCAAATGGGTATCCTGGTTCATGTGAGCAAGGATAAAGTCAGCCAAACAACTGGTATTCTGCTCTTCAAAGTAGACTTGAGACAGTCGTTCACTTTCTACTTTGGGGAGCATTGTGCA
>JAOPJO010000088.1:3014972-3026950 GCA_027123675.1 Molva macrophthalma | reverse complement strand
CCTCATCTAACAGCCTACCCAGGACGGAACTTGGGGGACTCAGGAACAGGTGGGTATGGTGTCTGGTCTGGGGGAGGGCTCCCTGTGCATGGCACTGCTTTCAGTGCTCAGTCCTCCACCTCCCTCCATCTCGTCTGATCCATTGTCATCATTTGTTTTTCCGTCATGGAAAAATATCAGTTTGGTTGTTTAGTAAATCACGACCAAAGTGATGCCCCCGGTTCATGTCAGGTCATAAACATTCACACTCATTGGATTTATGAGCGCTGCCATCCAATAAAGCCCTTCAGAAAGCATTCGGTCTTGCAGTACACAAAGATCTGGTTGAAGGACAAGTAGACTCGTGGGTAGATAGAGAGCAGAGTGTGGAGAGGAGTCCAGGCCTTACGATGTGGAGGAGGGTGCATGTGCAGAACCGGCTCAAGCTAACGCTACAGGCTGTCGCACATGGAAACAGGGGATTTATGCGTTAGCTTACTGTGGGCGGGTGGGCAGTGGGTTGAGATTGTCAATATCAGACTGTTACCAATCAAACCGAAAAACCTAAACGCTGACTGTGGTGTTTAGGTTTACTTGCAGCAAAACAAAAATATCTCCATGTTGGTTGACCCAAATGTTGTGGTTGTTTTTGGACCGATGAAAGCAGCACTTGCCAGAGCCCTCCCACCCAACACCATGTCCACCCAGATGCACTCGTGCTTGCTTTGAGAGGCTCTGCTTGCTTTCCCAGCTTTACCGCAACATTCGGCCATGCATTGATGCTGCAGACATCAATGCATCGTCGAAGGCAATGTTTTATTATGCGTTAGCTTGGACCGGAGCTATCCTCTAACGATATTTATAGTAGAATACTTTTTCCATTTTTATTTATCTTTCTTTGGCTCTCTCTGTTGTAAAATGTTTCATCAGCCGGTTTGTGATTGACAGTGCTGTCCTGACGTGCTTTGTTTTGAGAAGTGCTTTGAGAAATGCAGTCAAGGACAAAAAAAAAATCCTTTTGACATTTTAAAGTGCATATTGTATTTCGCCTATTCATCTCACCTCACCACTTTCTAAAGTGAAAAGAAGCTCCTGGTCCAAACTTGCCTTTTCATAAGACTTGATTTGGGATTTGAGTGTTTTCTCTCCGTCTTGTTTCAACACCACAGATGGAGAGATCACCTCCAAGCCCATGGTGCTGTTCCTGGGCCCCTGGAGTGTGGGCAAGTCCTCCATGATCAATTACCTCCTGGGCCTGCAAAACAGCCCCTACCAGCTCTACACAGGTAACCACCTTCGTCCACGATCTCACAGACTCACGTCCTGTGCACTGTGTCCATTCCCCATCGTACATGACGTAGTTAAATGTGTAATGGTATGTTATATAATGTAGCGATACTAAAATGGACTGCTCCTGTGGACTCAATGGGTAAGGCAGGGGGCAGGACAGTGTAGTGGTGTACTGAAAGGTACTGTGTTCGATGCCCCCATATGTCCTCTCAAGACACCATTGAGCGAGTTTCCAAACCCCAATTTCACCTCCAAAGTACCTTTTTATAAGGTGAAGCATCTTCTCAATGACTTCATCGTAATGTACTGCTAGTACTAGTACTTTCACTAGTAATCAAAATAACAAGAAACCGACGGTGAAAAGGTACACAATTCTCCTCTACCTCTCCCTCCTTTTAATGTGTATGATTCTGCTGCTGAGCCTTTAACTAAGTACTTTTTGAACATGTTTGTATGCTCTCGCCGTGTTGCTAGTGATGGTTAAATGCTCCTAGTGCTGCTAGTGATGCTAGTCTTAAATGCAGAGATCACATTTCGTTGGTAAAGAATCTTCGAAAACATCTGCTGCTTTTCCACTTTCCAATTGCCTACCTGTTGGAATAGACTCTCCATACCTGCAAACTGTGTGCAGGTGCTGAGCCTACTACCTCTGAGTTCACCGTCATCATGCACGGAGAGAAGATCCGCTCCGTGGAAGGCATCGTGATGGCTGCCGACAGCTCCCGCTCCTTCTCCCCGCTGGAGAAGTTCGGGCAGAACTTCCTGGAGAAGCTGATCGGTATCGAGATGCCCCATAAGCTGCTGGAGCGCGTCACCTTCGTGGACACACCCGGCATCATCGAGAACCGCAAGCAGCAGGAGAGAGGTACTTCTACTGCCGGATGTGAAGCGTTCACGAGATGGCTCCGATGAGGCAGAACTAGTGTGTTGCGACGCTGGGTTCTTCAATGTTCCTCTCTGAATTGGGGTGCAGGCTTTAGTTGGGTAGAAGTCAAAAGCCACTCAACAGAATGATCTTGCTCTTATTGGTTAAAGCTCAACATCCACACGTGTTGGTACTAGAAATAACAGAGATGGGATGCCTTCTTCCCGCGTCTATTTGTTAAAGTATTTTAATGATCGTCGTCTTAATGTTTTTACATGTGATTTATTCCTTTTGTAAAGCACTATGAATGGCCTTGGGGTTTGAAGGGTGCTCTATAAATAAGCCTCTTTCCTTTCCTTCCAGGCTACCCCTTCAACGACGTCTGCCAGTGGTTCATCGACCGCGCCGACCTCATCTTCGTGGTGTTCGACCCCACCAAGCTGGACGTCGGTCTGGAGCTGGAGATGCTCTTCCGTCAGCTGAAGGGCCGCGAGTCCCAGATCCGCATCATCCTCAACAAGGCGGACAACCTGGCCACCCAGGACCTGATGCGGGTGTACGGGGCGCTGTTCTGGAGCCTGGCGCCCCTCATCAACGTGACGGAGCCCCCCCGCGTCTACGTCAGCTCCTTCTGGCCCTACGACTACGCGCCAGACACCAGCCGAGAGCTGTTCAAGCGCGAGGAGATCTCCCTGCTGGAGGACCTCAACCAGGTGATCGAGAACCGTCTGGAGAACAAGATCGCCTTCATCCGCCAGCACGGCATCCGCGTGCGCATCCACGCGCTGCTGGTGGACCGCTACGTGCAGACCTACAACGAGAAGATGAGCTACTTCAGCGACCCGGAGCTGGTGTTCAAGGAGATCGTGGACGACCCGGACAAGTTCTACATCTTCAAGTCCATCCTGGCCAAGACCAACGTGAGCAAGTTCGACCTGCCCAACCGCGACGCCTACCGCGACTTCTTCGGCATCAACGCCATCTCCAGCTTCAAGCCCCTGACCACACAGTGCTCCTACATGAGCGGCTGCCTCCTGGCCAAGATCGAGAAGGCCATCACAGACGAGCTGCCGGCGCTGCTCAGCAGCATCAACTCCGACAAGCAGCCCGGGCTCTCCAACTGCGAGATCACCGGCTGTGGCGAGAAGCCTAAGAATCGCTACCGGAAAAACTGAGGGAAGTTGACGAATTGAGAAGGAGAGAAGGAAAGAGAAGAGGAAGGGAGTCGAGGGAAATCAAATGGAATGGAGAGGAGAAAAGGGACTGGTGTTGGCCAAACCTACGTTTATCAGAGAGCATGTATTGTCGTAAGAGAGTAAGATGAGTTTTGAGTTTTGGTTCTTTGTTGTTTTTTTTTTCTCAGGAGAATATGAAGTGGTGCATTCTGGGGGTTTGGGGAAACATGGGCAATAGGAGGAGGGAGCGTTTGTATGAATGTTGCGGCAGCTGAATGATAGTCATGTTACAGAGACAAGGATATCATTGGGGGATTTCATGAAGACACACGCCATCATCATTGCTTTCTCTTGCACAACCAACATGGACTGTCTGGCACCCGGTGCGAGGGGAAGTGTCGTCGTTAAGACGAGGTACAAAAAAGCAAAATTGAATGAAAATTTTGAAAAAGCCTGAGGCTGACGCCATCCAATCACCAGCTCTTTTTGTGTAAATAAAACAGGGAATTTGAAACAGGAGTTGCCAATTTGTGTTTTGTTAGATCTTGAAATTTGCATTGTCACAGGTCAATTCCATGTGCTTCGTGAGTTGTTTTTAAGATGAAATGTTGTGGGTGCTATACCAAGCCGGCGGGTGCTAAGTAGGAAGCCATACCTCTGCATTTGACTCTGTCTGAACAACATTCATTTTGCATGCAAGCGTATTTAGCGGCATGCATGGTAGACGTGTGCATTTCCGTTTGAATAGGTCACGTTCCCTAACATTACTGACTTCACCATCCCTATAGTGCAAAAAAGATATCTATTTATTTGTCTCATATGTTGTTGTCTCATTGACACTGGTTGTTGACAACCTATGAAATTGAGCACTTTTGTGGAAGCAAAGGTCAGGGTTCAAGGGTCATAGTCTTCACCGGCAGGCAGGGTTCTGCGTCCTGCCTGACTTCTTAACTATTCTTACTGTTTTGTCTATAAATGTGTCCTTCTTTGGTTGACGATGAATGCTTTATTGCGTGTTTCTTTCACCTCTTGATAAGCTCTCCAGCATTATAGCTGAATGACCACATGAAAAGTGATGTGTAACATGGAATAATGAAAAGTTATAAATGTTGATGTCCATAATATAGCAGTGATAACATGAATTATGTGTTTTGACATGCAGCTTGCTTGTATCCGTTTATTTTGACGGTTGGAAACAATTAATTTTATTATATGAGTAAGGAACCACAATCTTAAATAGACACAATATATAGGCTATGCTATGCTACAAGTATTAGCCTATGAGTTAACCTGATATAAAATGTATCATCCTTCTATTGAAGTAATAAACAATACGTTTTTTTATTCATGTTAAAATGCAATGACCAATTCTAGGCAGTTAGGGAGTACTGTGAGTGGGCTGGAAATTAACGTTGAAGAAAGTGGTGAAAACGTTATCTGACCTTTGACCCCTGACCCTGAACCTGGCCATGGCAAAATAAAATTAAAGGTTTGGATCGCTGTACACGTTGTGACTTAATGAAATTCTTGCTGGAAAGGGTTTGTCTAGGTATCGATCTGCCATCAGCCATTGATTACTAGAATCCAAAAAGTGCCTGGCTGATTTAGGCTTTGTGGCTGTGCATTTCCCTATACCATGTTGTTGTCCCCACTAATCCATTGTAGTTTAGGAATGTTTTTCCTATAAATAAAAGGTAGGCCTACCTGCGAGATAATGATGAAAAAGGACACCATTACTGTCTACAGAATAAACTCAAAGACAATTCATAAGTGATACAAATTTTGCATATATTCGCGTCAGGGTCGAGGGATACGGTTGCAGTTACAGAAGTTTCCCACTAGGGGACACTGTGGAAACAGGTATGATACGTAAGTCACCTGGCTGAGATATTTCTTGTTCATTGGTTGCCGGGGTAATAGAACAACAGACCCTGCGCATTTGGTGTAGGTATGTTAAAGTCACTCGTTTTAAATTGCCTGTGACTTTAAAAGAGACTGCTAATGCGTTTTGTTTTTGTGTAGGCCTACATTAGGTTTTAGCCGAAATCTTGTCCAATTAATCATGAACATTAAACACTTCTGACTGAGAATACATGAGATGTTACTTTCTTTCAATCGTGTTTTAGCAATAGGCCTACTCCTGAGCAAAACTCCTGAGCTGCATTGCAGCACCCATTTTTCACAATTCGTGACTTTTAAGACATTCTGTGTGTGTGTGTGTGTGGGTGGGTGTGGGTGTGGGTGTGTGCGCGTGCATGATGCATATGTGCACGCTGTTCGCAAATTGCAGGAGCAGGTAGTTTGCGTTATAGTTGCTTTTTTTATTTCCCAAGATCCCCATGAAGCCCTGGGCTTCATGTGGAGCATATAATGTAATGGTCGGAATAAAACAAACGTAGGCCACCTGTTTCTTGAAGATGTGTCTCAAGCACATTTAACTGACGCTATCATCAATTATAAATTGAAGCTTCGCCATTCGCCTACCCTCCCGCCTGTGTTTGAAGCGCGAAACATCTACTATTAAACAAGTACTGTCTGCAGACGTTGTAGCCTGCTTTACGGTAAACGGTAGAGCAGCGACGCCGACCGAACAGCTGCACCGGACAAACGATAGGTAGGGTGCGATGAAGGACCCTCACCCCACCCTGCTTAACCGCTTACGTCCTCTCTAGACACCCGCCCTCAAACCCCCTCCCCCGTACGTGCACGTCTCTCCCCAGTTCCCGCTCCATTCTCTTCAACAGCTAACCCTTCCCTACTACAGAGAAACAACGTAGCCTGGTCTTCTCCTCAAGGAGGCAGGAAGGACGGCGACATTTGACAGCCCGGCGAAGATGTATGTCGCGGGCTGACAGGAGGATAAGCCATTGGTCAGAGAACGGAAAAGGACAACCTTTAAAAGCGAGACGCCGGACACTGGGCGGTCATTGGATCGAGAGGGGGGCGAGTCTCTCAACAACTAGCCGGTTTAAATGGACGGGATTTCTTGGAGACGAGACGTGCGGCTGGTTGTCCTGTGCAATGAAATGAAATACATTTGAAGAAACATGAGTTTCGGATGAAAACAGAGGAAATGAGAACTACGATTTCATTGGCCAGACTTTCCACTCCGCGCTGAAGAGATAAATGATAAACACCGGTGAAGACAAACTTTTCTGGGAAGCATACAAAATCCTACATCCAATCCTGCATCCTGTTTTTCCGCGGTACGTGTCGTCTGTCGTGCATCTCTGAATTGATCAAAATCGGCATGACCCGAAATGTAGAAAATGATGTGGATTCATCTCACTGGTACTGGTATATTGTGAATCCCTGATGGTCTAATTTGTTTCAACACCACCCAGTTGTCAATTCGGCTGTGGTGGTCGCTGATGATGCGTTTACTCTCGCGCATCTGTCATTTGCGATTTTATCAACTCAACAGATGTGTTTTCTCACATGCACAGATTGCGTTGTTTTTCAAACAGTCTTTCACTGAATACGCTTTGTGTGCGCAAATCTGGAGATATTTGGAGATATTAGCAGTGGATATTCCAGAGTAGACGGTGCAGGAAAGGACGGGGCTCCATCCACTGTTATATTTGCCATTAGGCCTATTGCAAGAAGCTTCGAAATAGTGACCACCGGTGTGAAAAGACGTAAGCCTTTTAAAGCTGAAAGATAGCCATTCAACACAAGCCGGGAAACAGTTTCATGTTCGCTGCCAAGTCTTTCAGCAACCTTTTCCGAATACCACATTTGCCTAGGTCTAAGTTTTTTTTTTCTTCTGAAGTTGTTAATTCTGTTGCCTTAACAGAATGCTTCGAACCTTGTAAAATATCCGATGTATGGTAGGCTATTATTCAATTATGGATAAAAGCTGATCTAAACGCCATTTTGAACAAATATATGCCTATCTTTGATTATATTTGCATCATGCAAATGGCCAATCTAGTGAGTCGAGGGAAATACTGATTGCCAACAGAATTGCGGCTATAAAAAGGCTGACACAACCTCCAGCAAATGTCAAATTCACGTGTAGTAGCTGTCGTTTTCCAAGTGTGCTGCCAATAATTGGGACGAAGTGCCAACAGTGGAGGTCTGAGTTTAAACTGAAACAGACAAGTAGGCCAGTGGGTGAACCAACAGACTCAAGTGCGTCAAAACAGCTGGAGTTAAAGGAATGCATGGATGGACCACCCAGGAAATACGTTTTTGTGCATTTAGACTAGTTTAGAAGACTTATCTGGCTGGAGTCCTGGTGATCATCCCTTTATAACCACATTGTGTGGCCTAGTGTACTGTGGATCCATACATTGCCTTTGTACTTTTTGCCTTGCTCCTCGAGTCTCCGTTACATCCTTCCGCATAGTGTTGACCTTCGGCTCTAGCAACCAAAAAACCAAAACACAACATGGCTTCCCCCCAACATCAGCAATTGATTCCCCACAACACAGAGGCTAGCTGTGACTCCAGCGGAGAAGGCAGCGTCTCTGTGAGGATCAGCACTAGTGGGAAACACAAGCATGGAGCCGGGCCCCTGGGTGCCATAGGCGGTGGCTTCATAGGGGGCTCCAAGCACTGCAAGTACAGCATCTCGTCGAGCTGCAGTTCAGGGGAATCCGGGGCCAGGAGACCCGCGGTCAAGAACTTTCGCTCAAACAGGAACATGCCTCAGCTCTTTGAGAGGTCCGCCGGACATTTCTGGGACCCCAAGTTCGACTCGTCCATCCTGGAGGAGGCGTGCCGGGAGAGGTGCTTCCCCCAGACGCGCCGGCGCTTCCGCTACGTGCTCTTCTACCTGGCCGCGGCCAGCGTCCTCTGGGGGCTGTACTTTGCCGTCAACCCTTCCCGCTGTGACAGGAAGGCCTTCCTCCTGCCCGCCGCGTCCTTCCTCCTCTTCTGCCTTCTCCTCTTCCTGTTGACCTTCACCAAGTTCTACTGCCGCTTCTACAACCAGGTGTCTCTGCTGCTCATCCTGGCGACCTTCACCCTCACCCTGGCTCCCCAGGTCCACACGTCAGGCTTCAGGGACTTGGAGACTTCCCCCGCAGAGTTTGATGAGGGAGACTCCAGCGGCATGGGGTCTGATTATTCTAACGTTTCCCATGGGAAGAATGTTACGCAGTGCTCGTTAGTCCCCTGCATCTCGCCTGTGGGGACCTTCTCCCTGTGCATGGAAGTGCTGCTGTTGCTGTACAGCGTTCTCCACATCCGCCTCTACGCCTCCGTCCTGCTAGGGCTGCTTTATTCCCTCGTCTTCGAGGGTCTGGGATGGCTTTACTTAACCGGATTAAGCGAGGACCCCGGCTCGGCCTCACAGTCGGACTGGGACACGCTGCGCTGGCTGGGCCCGGCGAAGGCTCTCCTCCACCTGTGTGCCCACGCCATCGGCATCCACCTCTTCATCATGTCTGAGGTGCGTTCGCGGAGCACCTTCCTCAAGGTGGGCCAGGCCATCATGCACGGGAAGGACCTGGAGGTGGAGAAAGCGCTGAAGGAGCGCATGATCCACTCCGTCATGCCCAGGATAGTTGCGGATGACCTCATGAAGCAAGGCGACGACGAGCTGGGCGACGGTTCCGTGAAGCGCTATTCCAGCAGCGGTGCTGCCGCCGCCATATCCAGCCCCAAGAGCAACAAGCGCAAAAAGAACTCCATCCCCAGGGGCCACATCATCTTCAGGCCCTTCAACATGAAGCGCATGGAGCCCGTCAGCATCCTCTTCGCGGACATCGTGGGCTTCACCAAAATGTCCGCCAACAAGTCGGCCCACGCCCTGGTGGGCCTTCTGAACGACCTGTTTGGACGGTTCGACCGGCTTTGTGAGCTAACGTGCTGCGAGAAGATCAGCACCCTGGGAGACTGCTACTACTGCGTGGCTGGCTGTCCAGAGCCTCGGCCAGAGCACGCGTACTGCTGCGTGGAGATGGGCCTGGGCATGATCCAAGCCATCGAGCAGTTCTGCCAGGAGAAGAAGGAGATGGTCAACATGCGTGTGGGGGTCCACACCGGCACCGTTCTGTGTGGAATTCTGGGAATGAAGCGGTTTAAGTTTGATGTGTGGTCCAACGATGTCAACCTGGCCAACCTGATGGAGCAGCTGGGCGTGGCCGGGAAGGTGCACCTGTCAGAGGCCACCGCCAACTTCCTGGATGACCGGTACCTGCGGGAAGATGGAAGGGTCGTGGAGCGAGTGGGACAAAGTGTCGTGTCGGACCAGCTCAAAGGTATGTGCTTCGCAATCTTAAGATAAACACATGGAGTACAACTCATGTGTTGTAGTATATCTTTGACTTACACATTATATTATTGCCGATGCGGACCCTGTGTGACATTAAATGACTTCTTCCCATTTCTGTATGGCCTTTTCCCGCCCGTCCTCCCCTGATTTAGTTCAATTACACCGTGTCCCAGACACCCCCCTTAGGGTCTGCTCTGCTAACCTTGTTTGGAGCTCCAAGGATTGCTTTGGCATGTTGTACTACTGCTATTCTCTCCGGTTGAGATTTGCCTTATCGTGTGTCTGGCTCCTCCGATCCCTCTGTCTGTTTCCCAACGGCCCAGTGGAAGCCTTTTTGTTGCATGATTAAAGGCAGAAATCATCCAAACGAACAAAAGGGGCTTTTAATAAGGCTTTTCATCATTCAAGGCCAGTTATCCTTTTGTCGGCTACTGAACGAGGTCACAGCGTCTAATAATCTTGAGAATCGTGTGTGTGTGTGTGTGTGTGTGTGTGTGTGTGTGTGTGTGTGTGTGTGTGTGTGTGTGTGTGTGTGTGTGTGNNNNGTGTGTGTGTGTGTGTGTGTGTGTGTGTGTGTGTGTGTGTGTGTGTGTGTGTGTGTGTGTGTGTGTGTGGGAGAGGCTGCTGTTTCATTCATGCAGCTGTGTGAGTATGCTGTTCATGTTCAGCATAGTAAGTGTGGCAGGTAGGATCCCAGTTCTGTCAACAGATGTATTCGTAGCGAGTCCCTTGGGCCTGCTGTTGATAACATGCATCAAATCACCTACTCCATTACTGTAAAGTCAGAATGGCAGCTCCAAGGGCCTGTCCAACACTCAATCAGGTGTGGGGGGGGGGTTCCACAAGTATTAACCAGTTATCAACACTCTCTTTATGGCTGGCAAATGGTTTCTGTTCTCCCTGACCCTCTGTCATGTTTTGCGATCATTTGTTGTTATTCTCTTTACGTTGTCCTTCTCTCGTCCCTGTTTCCTCTGACCCGCTCTTCCTTCCTCCTTCCTGCGCATCTCCGGCGACAGCTCTACAATTTACGGCTCTCCCTCGCTCTCTCTCTTTTTTTTCTCTCGCCACAGCTTCACACTTCCTCCCTCTCCCTCTGTCTCTCCCACTGTGACATTTATTTCCACACAACATAAAACGGCCATACAGCGCATAATGTCCGCCGCGTCTCAATGATCGCCGCGAGTCCACTAGACCCGCTCGGCTGTTAGCGTTAACACAACGTTGTTAGGGAGAGCAGCTCGCTGTGTGTGTGTGTGTGTGTGTGTGTGTGTGTGTGCCTGCGTGTGAACAACGTGCTGCCTGTCAAACTGTCTGCCACTGGTGTCTGCTTGGATTTACATTACTTTGGCGGCTGCTGCTGCTGCTGCGAGGGGATAAACCATTTAAGGAAGACTGTTAAAAGGTTGTGTTCTCTGAAGCTCAGCTAACCAAAGGCGTTGATTTAAGGGGCCTGGGTTTTCACCTGATCACTAAGAGATCGACGACGGGGTCTTTAACAGCTACAGTATGCTGCTTTTCTTTTGCTTGTTTCTTTTCACATCCTTCATCGTGTGTTGAGCACACCTGCTGAGATATCTTTCATTTGTAGGCTTTTCTGTGCCAGCGAGAGAGAACAGGCTCACACAGACGTTGGGCTTGAGTGTGGGGGGGGGGGGACCAGCCTTTGTTGTATTTTCTCAGCCTGTGTGAACCACTAGAACAGGTCTATAGCGCATTATGGGTTCTTCAAGCACTCGGCCCCTTGGATTCCTGCCTCTCTAAACCATTGTGACCCTGGCACCCGATTTGCTCTGCACCCACTATCTGCTTTTCCTGTTCTTTCAGAGCTGTTTGGTCGTACTGACACTAGTCTCACAAATCAGACTTTAGAGTAATAATCTGAAGTCTGACGGCAAGCTCAAATCTGGGTGAACCTTTTCGTTCACAACATATTCGACCAATCATGGAGCACGGATCCATCAGCGCGTAATTGGCTATTAAAGCTAGGGTAGTCAATTTGGGGAACCCAGCCAGAGTAAGCTCGATTTTGAAAGTATCCACCTGAATAAGTCCCTCCCCTTCCTTCACGCTTCTCTCAAAAGCCACACCCCCAAAGCATGTCACTAGCTCGCTAGCTTTAGCAACAGGTCTGCCTAACCTTGTGGAAGACTCCGGTCATGCGCAATGAGTGCAGGGGTAGTTTGCGCGGGTAACTACGTAGACAGACAGGTTGGCCATCCAATCCTTTAATTTGGGCTGAATGAAATCATTAGAAAGGCTTTAAGGCCTGCGGCAGCCATAGATACCGGGTGTTATTCAATATTTTTGTCATATTGAGCATTTGATTTATTGATTGCTCTCGGATGTAAAGAGAATGAAATAGGACAAATAAATTATTTGTCCTATTTAAATTGTGTGTGTGTGTGTGTGTGTGTGTGTGTGTGTGTGTGTGTGTGTGTGTGTG
>JAOPJO010000088.1:2980775-2991325 GCA_027123675.1 Molva macrophthalma | reverse complement strand
ACACACACACACACACACACACACACACACACACACACACACACACACACAC
Organism: Molva macrophthalma; assembly: GCA_027123675.1. Taxonomy (NCBI): domain Eukaryota; kingdom Metazoa; phylum Chordata; class Actinopteri; order Gadiformes; family Lotidae; genus Molva; species Molva macrophthalma. Next base: position 2,991,273 of record JAOPJO010000088.1, on the reverse strand, counting down.
ACACACACACACACACACGTACGTAACTTGACAGTCTTTCTTGGCCGTAGACTCGACTCGTTTAAAGCTCCCAGGTGGAAACTGTTTATCTATTTTGACGTATCTCTGGTGTGTGTGTGCTAGTCTCCAGAATGGCAGAGCACACTGAAGGCTATACATCCTCAGAAACCCCGACACAGTTTCCCTCTTGGCTGTGTTTTGGAAGGCGTGTGTCTTCACTCTGCTTTCTGCAACTAGTTTGAACATACACATCGCTTTACAAGAGACACGTGTAGTTGCTGAACTTCTGACATGTTCTGAACGAATGTCTCGTAATGAGAAACTATGTGTGAGGCTCGATTTGACGTGGGGAAACTCTTAACGCATGCATTTTGCTCTCCAATTTGACGTAAGTTACCAGACAACGCAAGCTTACACGACTGCGGTTGAGGATTATAAACTAGCTGGCGGGTCAGCATATTACGAAAGAAACCAGTCAACTCGACCACTTCCATTTGACTCCTTTCGTTTTAAAAAATCATTGCCCGTTATTACATCATTGCAACTTATTATCTGATGTTTCATCGTCTTTAATTGCTGTTGAAGCGACCGGCCCAATCGGTGGGCTACGACATTTATAAGCCCGTTAATAATGTTCTTGACCGGGTTTGAGTCTAATTTCCCGAAGACGCAGACATTCCTATAGTTGGCTACGGATGCGGAACTCGTCGTTGTTCTGTCGCTGGATCCTCTGTAGCACGGGTAGGCAGGGGGTGAGCCATGGTTACGTAGTAGGCAAAACTGGGGAAACCCTACGCGTATGCATTGCGTGCGTGTGTATCCCTGTAGGGAGCATAGGGGGGAGGAGCGTTGAGTAGCCATCGTTCAGCCTCACCCGACAGCCAAACAGTTGTGTGGTTGAGTAGTTTATACTGATAGTGGAGACTGAACATGGGCCCACCATCTACCAACAGGAAAGATATCGGGAAGTTCTTTGTCGCTCCCGTGTTTCTTCTTGGCAAACGCAGAATCTCGGGCAGCCCGACCAGCTGCGGTCCTTGGCCGATATAGCTCATCTTCTCAGCCGGGGTGACAGGAGCTGTCACTGGGAAATTAAACGCCCCAATGACACCGTATCCCCTACTGCCGTGAGATGCCGACGTGGTCCTAAAACAATCATTTTGTGTCCTACGAGTGGCTTTGTATAACGTTCAACGTGTAACCAAAACTTTCATATGGTTTGAATTAGTCCCGTTATTATAACTCGATCGTTGCACAGACGTCTTGCTACCGATACTGTACTCAAAAAAGCTCAGGTGGCAATCACTCTAAAGATCTGCTCCTTCTGGCCGTCCTGGATGTCCTCCCAACTCCACTCCAGCCATGTGACCAGAAGACCATTATGGACCCAATTCTCAATTTTAGATTTGTGATTAGACTTCCATCACCCTTTTTCAGTTGCACGTTTGTACGTTTTATTGACATGCATAAAAAAAACAAACGCATACCAACCACAAAATGTGTTATTTATCTGCTTCTGCTCTTCTTCTTCTGCCGCCTCCTATTCCTGCTCTCTTTCCGAGTGTGTGTTCATTGCTCTCGGACCGACTCAGAAATGGGATGTAATGAGGAAGTAAATGATCAATGCACATGAGGCCATGAGGGACACTCTGACTATGAGTGAAGCTTGTCTGTCACAAAAATGAGACAACCCCTCTCTATCTTGGTTCAGTCCACTACACAGGCTCATGTGCGCCCAGTACCATTCAGCCAAAGATTAGAATCCAGATTGCTGTTAATGTTTTACTTAAATCTCTGCGTGGCACTCAAGCGCTGTATCTTTGGGTGACTATGCGCCAGTGTGATTATGTGCCAGTGTGATATTGTGCCAGTGCTTAGGGTGTCAGGCTGGTGTTGTGTTTTCATGGCTGAGCGGGCGTAGCGGTATTCTGTTGTGTAAAGGACCAGGCAGCATTGACACCGATGCCCACCCGGTGGGCATTCCCTGCTCTTGTCTGGCCCGGTTGACTGGGCAACGATCCATTGGGTGAGCGAGCGTTCCTCCTGATTTGTTAACATCGGTTCATGCAGAGTTGCGGCCATGCATGAAATCCCTCCCTCCCCTCCCCCCTCCCCTCACACACACACACACACACACCTTCCACCAGCTATTTCTGGGCAGGGGGGAGCGGTAGAAGTTTTGTTCTGGCTTTTTTGTGGCTAATGTTGTGCTGAAGCAGAACGGATTTATGAGGGCGGCTGGGGAGTTGGTTGGGCAGGTGGGCAACATTGTGTTCCAAACAGGATTTGAGCCCCCAAACCCCAGAGGCCATGCCCTGCTCCCTCCCTTTCCCCTGTGTTCACCACAGAGCTTAGATGTCCATGTGATGCTAGTTCATTATTGGGGAGACTGGCAGAGCTTGTGAGATACCTGCAAAGGCACTCGATCTCTATAGTAGTGTAGCTAATCTTCACCGGGCTGATTGGTGGTCATTTGAACAAATGCCTTGTCGCCAGAGTGCTAACAGTATATTCTGCGTTATGCCCAGGCCATTAAAATCTAATCTGTTACTTTAGCACTGCCTGGCTGGGAGGGGCCGACGGGACCCCCAGTCCTTCATGGTCACCCAACGTCAAGCGAGCGAGGGAGGGAGGGAAATTATCTCGTACAAGCGGCAAGAGGACCCAGTGAAGGATTGCGAGAGGAGGTTTCTCTCTGCCTCATCTCACTCTAGCTTTCTGTCTCTCTCCTCCCCCTCCATCTTCCCCTCTTCCCCTCTTCCTGGCACGCGCTCCAGCTTGTTATTGCCACTCCGTCTGAAGTGTGTCTGATAAAGGACTTGCGGTTGTGGAGATGCTGCTGGCTGAATCACCAGCAGCATTGTCCTCTTTAGATGACCATAAAATGGAGATGATCTCTTGTGGCAGTTACAATGCTTTGTGACTAGAGCCCGACCGATGTATTGGACAACCAATATATATCTGGCCGATATATATTGGTTGTCCAATATATATCTGGCCGATATAAATTGGACAACTAATAAATATCGGGCCAATATTTGCATTTTCAATAATATTTGTATCGGTTGTCAAGGACGACATGTGGCCGATATGTAGGGCTGATATTTTTTAGTTTTTAGCACTGATACATCATAGAGGCCGACCGATTAATCATTTGGCCGATTAATCGGTGCAGATAGGATGTTTTACAAACTATCGTCATCGGCAGAACTTGGCTCCGTGTTATCCCCATGATTACGACCCACGCCAACTTTGCGATACATTTTTGGCAGCCTACCGTCATCTGTCGCTATGAGATGAAATGCGCCACACAAATTTACCGCTGCTCAGACGGAGCTTCACAAGCCACACACACCGTAGCGTTATACTATAAGTGTGCGGGAAGCCAGCCTCTCTCGAACGCAAACATCTAAGTCAACGGCAGTCCAGAACGAGCTCCACACATCCGCATATCCACACACACCGTGGCGTTGTTTCCAAAAAGCTAAACTTTCTCTTGGACGCCGCAGTCAACCGCTGCCTGGACAGAGCTCTACACGTCCACACTCAATTGAAGTTGTTTGACATTCTAGATTTTGTATGGTTAGTTCTATGTTCAGTTCAAGATGTATTTATTAATTACTTTAAGTTTTATGTTCAGTTCCAGATTTAGGTATTTATGGTATTTATTACTTTGACTTAGATTATCAGTTTGACAGTTATCCAGTTTCTAATAAACTCTTACGATTAAGATTGTTAATTTCCGACAGTGTCTAATGTTTTTTCTAGTGGGGATAGATATTGGCCGATTAATCAGCTATCGGCTTTTTCCTGCTCCAAACTATCGTTATAATATCGGCCTTTAAAAATCCACTATCGGTCGACCTCTAATACATAGGAGCTTAGCCCTAATCTATTGTTTCTCACTGCCCACAACATCACGGTAAGCTAATCAGCAACAGCCAGTAACGTTGGCCGCAGCTGCAGGTAGGGCTAGGTAACGCACCTCTGTACTTTTTAGGTACCGACTGAAAAACATCAGTACTATCGAACACAGACCAAATTTCTGTACAATTTTTCAGGTTCTGTACAGCTGGTGTCGCTGTCAAGTTCAACAACGCTATCAAATGTAGTGTCCATCGACTATACTCATAAGTGGGTGGCTGTGTTCTGGAAATTATTCAGGGTTCACCCCAAAGAATGTACCAGTGCTTCTGCTTCACAATTCTCTCATTCCCACCACCATTCGCTCAGCATTTCAAAGCCAAATACTGCTGCCACGGAAAAGTTATCAAGTCGTCAATATTTTGAATTGGCGTGTTATTTTCCTTCATTTCTAAAATGGTTCAATTCATTACAACAAATGTTTTAACGATTCAACAATAGCACATAATTGCCGCATGGACGATTTACGATCCACTCATCGGTCAAAGGTCGATTCTGTTATAGCAGAGCTTCAGTGTCAAACTTTCCAAAGACACACCGCTTCAAAACCGAAGGTACGGAGTACTTCAAACGATCACAAACCAGAAAAGGATGTGAAGCACAAGGGCTCAATGCAAACATTTTCTACTGGTGGCAATAGTACCACTAACTTAAACTTAACTTTAATTTGGTGGCATCCTTACAAATTTGGTCGCACCCTTTTTTTCGCCTCCTTGTCGCAGTATTGGAGTGTCCTTTGTCACGTACCAACCACCTGTGTACATTAATTTGAAAAGATTAACTCTTAAATTGCAAACGTGTTGTTATTGCATCGGTCATTTACTATTTTTACCACCAGTGAACTCCACATCTCTTTGCTCACATACCAACTCTTCACGCTCCTCCTCTATCAAAAAACTGAAAATAATAACATGCTGGTAATTAGGTAATACAATCCAGTTACAATAAATGTTTTCCTATTCTGTTCATGGGTCATCCAGAATAGTGTGTGGATTTTTTTGTTTGCATGCTTTTATCTGGAATAGCACTTGCGCTGCGAGGCCATGCCATTGAGAGTTTGCACAGTGTACAAACCACCTTTTTTCAGCAATGCGTCTTACCTGGAACATAAACCTTCACCAGTGCTGCATACAGCCACATTTTAAAACGACGACGTCAACTAAGATCCCCGTCGCAACAGCCCTGTTTTGAAATGTTACAGGGTGGCGTGGGAAATGAGCATGGTGGAGCAGCTCTATGACATTGTTTGGGGAGAACCCTGATATATATATATATTCTTTTTTTTTTTACTGGCACCGATGCGACCTAGGAAAAATCCCCTTGCATCCACATATTAAATGGTCGATGGCAAAAGCGACCATTTTGGTCGCAGTGGTGAGCCCTGAGCACTAGCAAAGACAAAACTCCAGGTTAATGTCGTAACCATGGTTCTTTGAGAATGGGAACATAGTGAGGTATCTCAGCCTTTTATAGGAGAGCGTATACACAGGTGCTATTCTGGATGACGAAGTAAGCCTAGTCTATTTATGCCGTTGTTATTATTAGTAGGCAGAACTTTTTGATAAAACCCCAATTTTGGTTTCATGATTATTTGATGTACTACCGATTAAGATTTAATATGGAATTGGAAAACGTTGTCCAAACAATGGCCAAGCATTTCATGTACCCACCAATGTCATAACTCAAGCGATAAGCTGTTTATTTCACTTCATTCTATCAATTCAATGGATCAAATCGAATCTGACGATCAATCGAATCTGATCATCGGATCGTTACAAATGTATCTATATTTTTTTGTATCATATCGGAGACCATGTGCATAGGTATCTGATTGGCCCCTATTATTCCGTGGACCTTTTTAGTCCTCATCGAGTGCTCGGTACTAGAATTGTGCTTCTTCTTTGTAGGAGGGCTGCTGGTGCAAAATCGTTTTTCCCCTTTTAAATCTGTATCGGTCCCATATCGGTCGGGCTCTCATCCTATTCTTTGGATTTAAATAGCAGATTCAGGGCATCTTTGAGGGGAGAGGGGAAGAAGACTATGGCGTGTTGGTAGAATCCAAGTAGGGCTGCAGCCATCAGTCATTAATCGATTAGTCCAGCGACAAAAAATATAGAATCTATTATGATAATCAATTAATCGTTTAAGTAATTTATGTACTAATAACAAACATTTGCTGCTTAATGTTGCAGTCAAATATGTTGTTCATGGTTCATTATAAAAGCACATTTAAGACATCATTTTGGACTCTGGTAGCTTGTGATGGCATTTATTACATACATTTTATAGACTAAATGACTAATCGAAAAATAATCGTTAGATAAGATTGACAATAATCGCTAGTTGCAGCGCTAAATCCAAACAGCCCCAGTAGCTGTCACCTTTAGCTTGGCTGCAACCTCTTCCTGTGAATTGGTTTGCTAAATTACATTCTGGTAGTATGTGCTATAATGTCTCTTATGATTCGGTTGCTTTTGTCACACGGTGTTATGTCGGCCAAGTCTGGCCTTTTCTCATTATCTTCCAGCTTTCCACAGTCAACGTTGCGTAGCAAATGTTGTCATTCATAAACCCTCTCACTTTCCCTGTCCAGCTTTCCAACTCTATAGCTGTCTAGCTCTCCGGCTTTTCAGAAGTCTGGCCCAGGCGTGAAACTAGACGTGTGTGGGGGCGTGTCTGTCACGCTGTGGAATTCTTTGTTGGCAGGACCTTGGCTCGCACATATGTTTTGGACTGTAGAGCTCATTAGTGCTTAAGGTGCTAGCGGGAAGTTTGCTTTGTCTTGTCCATACTGTTAGTGGTTCAACCAGCTGCTAGAATACACCTTGCGGCAGAAAACCCTCTTCCCCCACTGAGCATGTGCATATGTATATGAATGTTTATGTATAGGAATAGGAAGACACTATTGCCAGTGTCTTAGCAGAAGTAAAATTGTGCAGGACATTATGAACTAGGCCCTGATTGACATGAGTTTTTGTAGTCACTGTGTATTTTGAAGGGTTGCAAATTCTCGAAGTGCCGAAAAACTGCAGCATATTTTAGAGCTGGGTGATTAATCAAATTTTGATAATGAATGCAATCTGGGCTTCCAACGAAAATGAATACCAGAAATTCGTCACATTTTTGTAGAAGTTCAGTTTTGAAATGGTGTTTTCGCTTTTTGGAGCAAACCACATTTGTATTTACTTGTTTCAGAGATATTGAAGCATTCTGTGCAAAGATGCATTATGCATTACAATAATTTTTTTCCCATAATATATAGGAATAATCGTCTTTATAATCGTGATCTCAATCTTGACCCAAATCGTTGTGATTTAATGTTTCTGCCAAGATAAACCAGCTCTATAGGATATTGCGATATTGGCAAGAATTTCCCCATTAGTAGTAAATTAGAAAATCCTTTGTTGTAAACAAAAACAATAATGGCTAACCCACCCATATCCACAATCTCCCCTTCCTCTAGATCTGGTGTCCCTTTTCGACCTGGAAAATGAACTCCCGGATGACCTGATCCGGAACGGGGACCTGGCCCTGATGGGCATCTCCTCCAACGGGGGCCCGGGAGGGGGTGGTCCAGGAGGGGGCCCCAGCCTTAACTCCATGGTCCCCGATGCCGCTGCCAAGCACAAGCAGCTGTCGGAGCTCCTCCGGCCCGGCAGCACCTCCATCTTGGCAGTGGGCCACAACCAGGGGGGTCCCCAGCAAGGGGGCATGGTCGGGGGGCAACTCGGCCCGGTCCTAGGCAAAAGCCCCATGGGGCAGGGATCACCCAACCACCCGTCCGCCCAGGTCCAGAAGGGAGGCCAGGGTAACGGGAACGCAGGCATGAACTTCAACCAGGCCTTGATGAACAGCGGGCAGAGCCATGGGGTACTGGGTCAACCCTCGCCGGGACCGGTTATGAATGGTCTTGGACCGGCGGGAAGGGGCAGACCGGGACCCGGTATGCAGTACCAGGGCCAGGGCATGCAGGGGACACCCGTGGGCGTCGGGGCCGGTGTCGGAGGCAGCGTGCTGGCTGAGGCCCTCACCCAGGGAGGGCCACAGATGGGAGCACACCACGCAATGAACTCTCAGCAGGCTGGAAACATGAACAAGGTGAGCCGCGTTTCAAAAGTATTCTTCAGGAAGGCTGTTGTGTGTAAATACTGGCCGGGTTACACTCTACGGAACAGATTATGGATGTTATTGTTCTGAGAGGATCCTCAGTATTCTTACTGCTGTCACCCTTTTTGAACACGCATACATATACACGTACACACATACATACACACATACACACACACAGACAGGACGATATAATTGTTGTTGAATATTATAGTGAATCACCATCATCATTGAAATATGGTGATGTTTCGATCTACATATACATCTATTTGTTTCTATCATTCATGTTTCTAGAGACGGGGATCTGCAAGTGCATAATTGTTGGAACACAAACTCGTCCAGCGCTAGTAAACAATAAAAAGGTTTCAAACCAACACTGTGTACACTGGCCACTGTAGAAATACACTTTTTAACAACACCTCATCCACTCGCGCAAATGAGGTTTCCTTGGTACATTACCTCTGTAGCGTAACAGGAAACAAGGCCCAACTCCTTGTGTGTGGGGTTTGTGTTTTACATTTGGTATACTTGTAGTCTAAATGGCAACAGGGGAAATGCTAGAGCGTCTGAAACAATGTTTTCCAACATCTTCAAGCTCAGGTCAAAACGTATGACGGTCGCCATGTGAAAACGAATTGACGCAATGATTTCGCTATAATTGCACTCCCGTCTAGAATCTAGACGTTGCCCCTTTTCCAGTGTGTGATGAAAACAGTATGTACCTTCTTGTGTATGCAGCAAGATGCACTGAGTGGTTGTCTTGGAATTAGTTTCAAACATCTCAGAAAGTTTTGTTTTCATAAGTCCGACGTCCGATTACGTCATACATCGGAACAGCCCTTCTCAAAACTCTGCTCACTGCTAGCGCTTGAGTACCACTTCATTACTCTGGGCATCATGCAGAAGTTAGTCCAGGACTCTTCTCTGCTCAGAGCGCAGTTAGGAAACCCTTGCAGGCAGGATCCAAAATGAACACCAGCCACCAGGCAATGGCAGATTGATTTGCCCATTTGGCAGGTAGAATAATTCAGGGTTACATAATGAAATAATTGCTTGGCCGTTCGATTTTTCCACTCTGGCAGGTAAAAAGACCAAATTCTAAAAGTTAAGTTTGGACCATGCTTGCCGGTCTGATTTATGACCAGCGTGTGTTCATTTATGACTAAATACAGTTTAAACTAAATGGATTGCCTTAACATGGCCTTTGACTTTATAGTGATTATAACTTGTCACTCTTTGTGACTTATGGACACTGGACTCGTGTGTGTGTGTATAGACATTTCAAGTTGAGCGTGTGGCCTAGCATCTTCCTTGGCCATGCCCTTGTACTGAGAGAGCATGGCCTTTATCGAAAAGGCGGTCCTATCTGAAAGTCTCCCAAGCCTTTTCAGAGGTAAGGATACTATTGATCTCAAACGGACATTTTCTTCCGAGGCTCTTCAACCGTGCTCGTTCCTCCTCCCCGGACGCAGATCGTTCACCTCGGCTCTGTCTCTGACACGGTCCTCCCTGGAGCTGTTGGGCTGGGCTAATGACCCCGTGGATCAACATGTCCAGAGGAGCTGGTTTGTGCTGCTGGTGGGGGTGGGTGGGTGGGCTCGGCCGGAGGGGTAGGCAGGGTGTGGGGTGGGTGTGGATCCTTTGAAGGCGCACAGCAGACCAATCGGGAGTGGGGGGGGGGAGACTTGTAACCGGAAGGTTGCGAGTTCAATCCCCGGCTCCTCCTAGTTGAGTGTCGATGTGTCCCTGGGCAAAACACCTAACCCCAACTGCTCCCGACGAGCCCGGCTGTCGCCTTGCATGGTTGACTCTGCCGTCGGCGTGTCAACATGTGTATGGGCCGTTGTAAGTGGCTTTGGATAAAAGCGTCTGCTGAGTGCCCTAAATGTAAATGGGAGACCAGCAGGCTTCGCTGCGATGCAGCGTCAACACGCCAACACAGGCCGTCCCCTTGGCCGCAAACACTGAGCTGTTAGGGCCTCCTCCCAGCAGGAGGGACGTGTGGAGGCCCTCCTTGTGTCTGCCTTGTGTGTGTGTGTGTGTGTGTGTTTGTAATCCGTGCTGATAAGAGACTTGCCTCGGGAGGTGTGTGTGAGCTTGTGCTGAGAGCGTCGTCATCGACCGTGCGCTTTTCCCCCTTGCTCAGCTAAGCTCAGCTGTTGAGCGCGCTGTTTTTCTCTCTGCCGGGCAGGGGGTTCTCTCTCTCTCTCTCGCTGTCTCTCTCTCGCTCGCTCGTGCTATCTCTCTCCTTTTCTCTCTCTCTGTCTCTCGCGCTCTCTCGTTTTACTCTTTCTTTCTCTCTGTCACTGTCGCTGTCTCTGTCGCTGTCTGTCTCTCTCTCTCTGTCTCTCTTGCTCTCTCTGTTTTACTCTTTCTTTCTCTCTGTCTCTCTGTCGCTGTCTCTGTCGCTGTCTGTCTCTCTCTCTCTGTCTCTCTTGCTCTCTCTGTTTTACTCTTTCTTTCTCTC
>JAOPJO010000088.1:2888224-2901017 GCA_027123675.1 Molva macrophthalma | reverse complement strand
GTGTGTGTGTGTGTGTGTGTGTGTGTGTGTGTGTGTGTGTGTGTGTGTGTGTGTGTGTGTGTGTGTGTGTGTTACAACGGACGGAAATCCTTTCACGTTCACCTTACTTGTTTATCACGTTATGAAGCCACAAATGCCATTCTTGGTCATTTATTAATTACTGATAAGTAGCATTATCAACAATAGTGTACATGTAGAGTGAGATTACAATGGTGGGCACGGCATGTTGAATGAGGGTGAATACGGAATTCCAGCACGCTATACTAACATCACTTAGCGATAACAAGAAGAGATAAAAATATCATAATAGAAACTGATCAATTGTCAAGTTAGACACTATTAGGGAGATCAAGCCAACACAAAAGGGATAACTGAGGTTACGTCGCATGAGTCTTCATGCTTCACACCGAATAGCACACAGTGGGGCATAGTCAAAGTACAACCGGCTTAAGAGGTTTGCCAACCGCAGCTCTGAATTGAGCCAATGCCTCTGTAAGCCTTTCCAGCGTCTTACCGAAATGTCAGAGCTGAATTAAACGACTGGGAGATAAGCTGGGTGAAAGAGAATGCCAAAGTAACCACGTAGGTCACTCCCCTTTGCATACATTATCGAGTCGTTTGTACATACTCAGCACCGCGCCTCTCTCACGCGTGCACGCGGAGAATTCAAATAACAAAAAATGTGTTTGTGTACACTTGAAAGCTTGGCTTTAATGTTGTTTTAATTGTGTCCTACGGGGAAGGTCTCCCTTCATTTAAATCTGTGATGAGCATGTGAGAGCAAAAGGTGTCACCTCACAAGTAGATTACGGTCAAGTATGCAAATACAGTACGTGTCGAGATATGGAGATGCTTCAAAATGCATGAGCTTGCTATAAACTATATAAACAAGCACGATAAACGATATATACTGTATATATAGTTGAATAAGTATATACAAATATCTATATGTACATACTTATTGTACAATATTGTTTGTCATTTCTAATCCTGCAACATGTGTACAACGCGCCCTGCTGAACGTCAGTGCATTTGGATGAAGTGAGGGTTGCCATGGCGCCAGCTGACTGACTGACCTCCGGCTGGGTAGAGGGGGGGCGGAGCCAGGAGGAAGTCCATCTTGTCCTTGATGTCGTCCTCGTTCTCCCGCTCCCACTGCTCGCCCGTCTTCCTCCAGAGCTCCGCTGCCAGGAGTCTGCAGAGGAACCAAGTGACCGGACAGGAGTCATGACAACCGTCAGCATCATCACCATGAGGGCAGGACAGTGAAGAGCAGGGGTTCCCAACATGGATCCCAACCCCAAAATCAAGACGGCACACCAAAATGTTTCAATCCAAACTTAAAAAGGTGCTGTAGGTACTTTTAAAGAGCTAATATTGGAATGTAATTTGTTAGAAATGGCATAGCCACCCGTCAGCTATTAGTGAGGGAAATAATCTGTGAGAAAATCTGTTTTGAATTGACTGCGCCTGCTTCTATATGAGCCAATTTAGATTTTAAACAGCTCCCGGATCATTTCTGACCAAAATGAATTGCCCTGAAAATGGGAAGAGATGCCCTGATTGGTTCAGGGAATCCATCTTGTCTGTCAATCACAGGTGCATGAATGCAACACTTCTTAATGGCGGAGAAACGTAAGAAGGGAGGGAGCAGGGAGGGATGGGATGTTTTTGGGTTGTTTAGTTTCAACATCTTGCTCTCCTCTGCTCTCTCTCTCTTTATAACACTTGAGTCTTCTCTACAAGAGCTTTAAGCTTGTGATGAATTAATTATATGTCCTCAGAGACACATCATTTGTTTTTCAGCCAAATCAATAACAATGAGTGTAACAATGTCCTACTATGTTATAACTGATTTTCTAGGTGGGAGACGGCACAGAGCCGGGGTAGGAAACCAAAAACGGCAAGGGGCGGAGTTACGGCTTGTTTCCTGTTTTGTTGTGGAGATATACTACAGAGGAAAACTTGAATGAAGCTTTCAGAAGGGGATTTGTATTTCTACAGTTTACACGGTGTGGATTTGAAACCTTTACACTTTTCTACAGTTTACTACTGATGGCCAAGTTTGTTTGCCAATTATGTTTTTACAGATCCCCGCCTCCAGCAACATGATTGGTCGAAACAAATATGAACCAAACAAATTGAAACGTCCTGTTCACCCAGATTTGCTCATCTGCCATTAAACTTTAGATATTAAATCGGAAACCTGATCTGTGAGATTACAAAAAAAACATTCCTACTCATAGCACTATAGAAGAGATCCTACTGCTCGATGACATGCATCAATAAAACAATAAAAATCACTATGGATAAAGGCCTCTGCTAAATAGTAAGCAACAAATTCTCACTGCTGTGTATTTATGTCCCATATTTAAATTAATGTGGTTCTTATTTAACTTTGTTGAGTCTCCTTTGACTTAGATTGATCCCAATGGGACTTGCTCAGTAGCCAACTGAAGCACCCAGACGACATAATATATAGATGACAGTGGCCTACAATTGTTTCCATTTCCAAGAAATACAACTTAACCAGAGGAATTGTTTTTACCCTATTTCAGCGACCTCGTCGGTAATACTGCTCAGCAGAAGTGGGAGGAGTTTGTGAAAATAGGAGTATCTGTCTCTCATGTGGAGCAGCCAACCACCAACCACTGTGGTCACGGTCTTCCGCACCTAAGTCATATAAAGAAAGGCAAAGAAAAGGTTGAGTTAGGTTGCAAACGTTCCCATCCCAACCATAACATAGAAACACTGTTTTAACTACGTGTACCCCTAGGGGTACTTTGAAGGAATGCAGGGGCGGCCTGGAAGATTTCCAAAAATGTGTGTGTCCTTTTTGTCATTTTAATATTTGCTATGAACAATGATATAATAATAGCACCTTAATAAAATGAGTTGAATCTGAATAGTCCCTTCATAAAATTAGGTCAGTTAAAATCATCAAAAAATGTAAAGAACCACTGCTCTAAATGGTGTGAGTTTTCAGCCATACTTGTGGAGAATTGTCAAAAAGTCTCTGTGCCATGTGAGAAAGCACATCGTCCACGTTTTTCCCAGTCCCGTGTTGGACGACAGCGCCGGTCGCCTCGATGACAGACACTCGCACCCTAGAGTGCTGATGGGAGATGCTCTGCATTAATGGCTTCACCAAGCTCTCCGCCTGCATGTGAAAGTGATCTGAGAGAAATAAATGGACACATTAAATCACAATTTCACCATGAACTCAAACCTAGATTTCCAAATGGAATGGGTTTTTAGTAAGGGAATCGTTTATGACTGAGTTTAACGCCACCACAAGCAGAGGAAAGAGCATACCGTAAACTTAACCTATTTGTCGCAAATAAGGAAGCGCATCTCAGGAACTATGGCAACACGTTTTCTAAACATGCGTCCACCAACCTGGCACACACTTTGCAAAGTGTACTGTGCATTTGCAGCTCTCTCTTTTGACGTCCGGACACGGGTCGACAATAGTGATCTGTAATATCTTGATCATATCGTCTAAATATGGTGCTAGTTGCTTCCCACACACTTCCACAGTGAGAGACAGCATTTCCATTATAGATAGCCGAAGTTCCTCGGCTGGCTCGATAATCTCCTTTCCTCCAAGCCGCTGTGTCAGACAAGGCATAAGGTAGACAAGCGAGTCTTCCGGTTGAGGTACACAGCGAATAAAATCGGTTAGCATCAGAATAGCAGTTTCCCTGCATCTTTCCATGGGGTCCGACATGCATTTCAGCAAAGGCTTGAGGAGGCAGGAGAAAACCTCCTGCAACACTCCACCGGAAAGTCCTTTGTCGATGGTTTCCTTTTTAATAGCTTCAAGTGCCCTCTTTCTTGTAGCTTTGTTGTCCTCGTTTAGGCAATTTAAGTGGCGAACCAGTCCCCTCAAGACCTCAGCAACATGTTCATCTCCAGACGCCATGGCTGACATTTTCCCTGTAGTCATGGATACGAATAGCACTACGACAAATAAATACTGCTTTACGATAGCTGCTCAAGGGAGCTCAAAGCCGAGTGATCTTATGATGTTGTTTCTCCGTTAGTAGTAGTAGAGCCGAAAAGATGTAGTTCAAATCCCATATAATGTGTTCTAAAATATATATAATAATAACAAATCATAATATATATATCATTATTACCATTAATATTATTATCATTATTATTATTTCTAATGTCTGTTTTGAACCATTATTCTTTCGAAAACTCATATTGGGTTACTGTTTATATGAACATAGCTTTCATCATGATATATAAGTAGGCTACATAACACTTACAGCAACGCAATAATAATACACTATGATCAATCATACTGGGACATTGTTACTCATACATCTGTGTCGTCCTAATTTGTTCTAATAACACGAATCTACATGTACACATTTTAATTGAACCAGTAAAATACACTATTTGGTGTGTTGCTTCTTTGCGGTCCAAATGATGAGACTGACGTCACGCGGACCGACGCAGAGCCAGCCGAAGTAGCGAGGAGTGTAGAGGAAGACGCAGCAGCAGCAGCATCCCAGCTAAAGGCTTGACGTAGAGTAGCCCTGTCAAAACCAGCGACCTAGCACCAGCAGTGGGTTCTGTGAGCATCCTCTGAAAACACGGTAAGCACCCCACAGGAAACCTACGTCTGACGTTAAGGGACCCATTTGCTTCAGGATGCATCGCGGTATATCGCCAACCCATAGCGAATAAACTTGTTGTGTAATGTACCACTACCCATCCTATGTTTTCACTGTGCGATAGACCAAAACCAAACGCTAGCCAAAGTGCTAGCTAGATTAGCTTAGCTCTCCTGTCGAACGCACCAGAACAGGTGCTTAGTTGTGGTGATCCGTTCACAAGATGCATACAGCATCATAACCCTATCCATCCTATTCAACCCTTTCGGAGGGTTATTATTCTATACCTTCCGGGCACAGCGTTTGAAGCTAATAGCGTAGGCAACATCTTTATAAGGATGTTGTCATTTCAGGAAGTGAAGGTGTCAGTGACAGCCTCCAATGATCAGGAAACGAATGCACGAATGCAACCCAATATTAAGCTACAACAAATGACATCTATCGTCATTTAAACCTTTACAAACGAACACCTCACATAGCTAATTCATTACAGTACACTGTTGCATGCTGCTTGACCATTCAGTTGCAAATACGTACATAGATGTACAAATTGGTATTTGAATACGATGAAAAATGTTACATGGCATTGGAAATACATTCCCACCGCTTAAAAGAAGAGTTGTAAACATCACAAGGGTCTTTTTGCTCCTCCCATCTTCTCTCTCAGCCCTCCTTCCCAGTTTTGTAACTACACTTTCCTCTTCACAATTGTTCTCTCTTCCCTCCCATTCCCACCCCTCCCACTCTTTTCTCCCCCCACAGTGATAAAAGATAAGATGGCCACCTCCTCAAACTTGGACGAAGACGAGAGCTTGAAGGGCTGTGAGGTCTTTGTGCAGAAGCACAACATCCAGCAGATCCTGAAAGAGTGCATTGTGAACCTGTGCATCGCCAAGCCAGAGCGTCCTATGAAGTTCCTGCGGGAACACTTTGAAAAGCTGGAGAAGGTCAGTGACAACGCGCCGCCTTGTTCTTTGTGACGGTTTTCCATCTGTTAGGCACCAGTTGACAGTTGCGTTTTTTTTTGTTTTTTTGGCGCAGTTATTCTGCATGCATCGCAGTAGACGGGAATCCAGTGACACAAACACCTTCTGACTGGGTTTGATGTCAGAGCTCAGAGTCTTTGAGCTGCCTGAGTCTGTGAATACTGCAGACGTGATCTGAAGAGGTTACGACACGCCTCTCGTGTTCTAAATGATGCTCTCTGCGTGAACCACAGTGCCGTTTCTTCTTGATCTAGTAGTGTTTGCTGTGTATTTGACGAATGTACAACTCAAGTGAATGTTGAATTTAGGGTATTTTATGATAACATTAATCATTATGAGTAGATTTAGAGTGCGTGTTTGTTTGTTTTTCATATTTTATACAATTATTGGTTTTCATAGTTGTCAAGGCCAGAAACTGCACAGGATATAGATACAGTAAAAGATAAGTGGCAGAAGGCACACAGGCATGACCAAGTTGTAACTGAGTGACTGACTAGAGGACTATAACACTATGATATTACACAAGTTTCTCTAAAAACACCTAGTAATTTAACTTCTATGCTTGTGCACTTGATTATATACGAGTGAGTTCATTGTTTGCATGCCAGCAGTCCAGTTTACAGGGTTTGATTTTAGATTAGTCTCACAATCTCCAATGACTTCTGCTTGCATGTATTGGCAGGTTGATACAAGTCTTCACTATAGAGCCTCATTCCCATTAGGGATGCTAGAAATAACAAAAAATGATGATCAAATACGTGGTCCAAATCTCAGACTCTTTTTTTGTTTTTTGCCCACCAAGGTGCCCAAAATAAATTCAGCATTAGTTTCTTAAAA
Organism: Molva macrophthalma; assembly: GCA_027123675.1. Lineage (NCBI taxonomy): Eukaryota > Metazoa > Chordata > Actinopteri > Gadiformes > Lotidae > Molva > Molva macrophthalma. The sequence continues at coordinate 2,894,566 of JAOPJO010000088.1, read as the reverse complement.
TGTACCCATCGAAAGTAAGCTTTAATAATTGAATGTTTTTTATCCAGCCCATGTGCGTTACACCTACACTGGAGCTCGGCCGGTCACACTATTGTTTTACCTGCTTTTTGCTGTTGTAGATCCCGCAGGATACACTTCTATACAGCGACTTTAATGTTATATCCATTGCGTTTTAGTTAGGCTATTGTTGAGGGCAGGGCTGGGTACATTGTAATTCCCTGATTATGATAGCCCTGTAGAGAGGAGTGCTGCTGCCCGACGGTTTTGCTTGGAAGCCCCGTCTCCTGGGCAGCTAGGCCCTGATCACCGCTAGCCACACTGCGATCGCATATTTAGGTCACCACATCTCATGGCTAATACAGATGAATATCCAATATCTTTCTATGCTATGCGCATATCACTATATTCGCCATTGTTCATTCGCCATTCAGTTTAACAATCCAAGAAAATGGCTTTGAAACATTCTATTGACAATTGTCTCTTTTTTTGTCTTTCTTTACTTTAAACCAAAAAATACACATAAGCTCATCTCCATTGAGTTCCTCCATTCCCTAGTTAGTACATAAGCTGAAATTCAGAACGTCTTTGATCTGTGTCAGAATCCCTGTCAGCTTCCTGGTCCCATCATGAAATGGTCATGGGATTACCCCCCCCCCCCCCTCTTAACCACGGCCTTTGCTTTCATCCAGTTGATCTCAGTAGACTGCAGGGGTTCATGTGTTGGAGCTGTAGAAGGTCATTAACAGGGCTGGGGGTGTTGAGGGCAGCCCATGGGGACACTAGCTCTGCAGCGCAGATCCTGAACAGTGGTGCTGATTGTAAAGACGCAGATCAGATATGGCTCTTCTCCTCACAGAAGTTCAAACGCTTGGGCCTCAGGGTTTGAAAGCCCACCCCTGACTTGTCTTTTGTAAGAGGGCATGTGAGATTCAACTGACTGGGGCGGTGTAAAAACAGTACCTGGTGATTTATTTCACGTATCAAGATTCAGTATCACATGGTTTGGTCGTATTTCGCATGTTCGTGCGATGTTTAAAAAAACAACATGAACCGCATTAAGCGGCCTGAGTACGAATCAGTTAACTCACACCGACGGCTCCCACCGTCCTCGGCCGTTCCTGACGCGTCTGGCCTTTGCTTGTTTATGTGTTCCTCTGCCCACCTGCGCCGCGACAGCACCGTTGCCAAGGAGACAGCGCGTCAATGCGAGCGTAGTAAAGGTAAAGGGAGCTGGCACTGTTCTCCGGGGGGATTATAATGCTGCAGAGTCACAGAGTGAGCATGAATGCTATATGGGGGTAGTGGATACAGCGGCGTGTAGGCAACATGGGAGAGCTGGATGCACTGGCTCGGCTACCGTTGAGTTCAGGGGGCCTACATCAGTTTTGTGTTGCAACTATATCTTGTAGAATGGTAACCAACCAACAGTTTTTACTAAAACAGCGGTCTAACCAGTTATACTATTATGGGAAAAAATGATCATATCACTACATGTCTGATTAAAAATGTGTAGAATGCACTTATAAGTCAAGATATAAGCAACTACTTTTCTTGCTGCTTGTTTAGATGTTTTCTTTCTTTTTTAAGAACCACCTGTAATCGAGTCTCATCTTGTTCTACTTGAGTGGTACATAATCAGTTTCCAAAACAGCATAAGTGTAACATGACAGGAGAAAACGCACACCGGTTCACCCCAGTGTTAGCAGGATATGGCGCTGTCTGCAGAGTAGGGAGTTTTCGTCTACTCATTTAGTTAAAAGTCGCTTTTGCTAGATGGTATGATTTGTAAGGGTTTGGGTGATGTTATTTAGTAATAGCATAATGTCAAAAGGTCTAATGGGACTCAAAATACAAATTGAATCTTGCATTGATAGGCCTGTATTCCCTGCTAGTTTCCAAATGACTGCTTTTATTGATTACAATATATTCATATTTTATTCAAGTTTTTCAATTAACCGATTTTAAAATTGCTCTTCGACAGTCACAAGCTTCACCTAGTGACATTGTGGGTTGACCCAGTTGCTTGAGAAGATTAAGCATCCATTTTCCCTGTACACCAATTATTTGGGACAGGGTATTTCAGGATCCATCCCTAATCTTGCTGAAAGCCTGCCATTGCTGTTTAACCTCGACGTATGAGAGTAGAATCAAAGGTATTCCACCAACACAAACATGTTTCCACCACTTTTGTAATGGTAGAACTAGTCTAGCTAGTAAGGTCTAAGGAATACAAAATACAGAAAACATCCCGACTGCTGATAGGCGTTCAGGGATGTACTATTTTGTATTTAATTAAATGATGCGTTTTTCATAAAATACTAATAAATTGTCTGTTTGTGTCGGCAGGCCAAATCTGGGACTCTTGACACTTCTCCATTAGAAGACACACACGCACACGCACACATACACACACACACACACACACACACACACACAGGGAATACTTGCAACAAAGGGCTGCATCTTTGTCTAAGGGTGTGTGTGTGTGTATGTGTGCGAGTGTGTTTTTCTTTCAGCATTCGTCAAAAAACTTGCTGGCTAGAAGGGGTAACCTTGGAAACAGGTGATGATCGATTGAGCCCGGGCCCGATGAAGCGTTCAATGGGCTCTTTTTATTCAAGTTGATTTTTTTCTCTTTCTTTCATAATCCCTCCCACTCTCACCTGGGCCGGTTACATCATCCGGGGATTCTTCTCTCGTCGACTCGCCCTAATCTCATTTCATATCCACAACAGGATCCATTTCATGTGGCTTTCACAATCTGACCATCTCTCATCCGTTTCTCCTCTCTCTCTCTCTCTCTCTCGGTCTCTCTCTCTCTCTCTCTCTCTCTCTCTTACTCTCTCGGTCTCTTGCTCTCTCTGACTCTCTCGCTCTCTCTCTCTCTCTCGGTCTCTCTCTCTCTCTCTCTCTCTCTCTCTCTTACTCTCTCGGTCTCTTGCTCTCTCTGACTCTCTCGCTCTTGCTCTCTCTCTCTGTCTGTCTCTCTCGACCTCTTGCTCTCTCTGTCTCTGACTCTCTGACTCTCTCTCTCTCTCTCTCTCTCTCTCTCTCTCTCTCTCTCTCTCTCTCTCTGTCTCTCATATAATCCTCATCGTCTTCACCCCATGATTGCTTTCTTGCCCTGCCTGGATGTCTTAGTCCGTTTTCTTTCTTTCTTTCTTTCTTTCTTTCTTTCTGTCTTTCTGTCTTTCTGTCTTTCTTTCTTTCTTGGCAGTACTAAGGTCTTTGTTGGATAGAAAGTACACTGAATTCCCCATATAGAAGCAGTAGTAACATCTTTGACCCTACCCATTCACCAGGTCTCAGCTGGTGTTTGACCCACCTGATCATTGGTGGATATAACCATATATTTGATCATCACTACAGTAGCCCCATTGCTGTGTAACCTCTCTGGGCCAACCAACGATTACATTCCAATGCATAATTGCACGGCTTTTATGTCTTTGGAACGCCGTGTTTCAGATGGACCACAAATCCCTTTCCCAGTCCAGCCCTGTTAACATGGTGCTGCACAACAGATGTATGATATCGTCTCGCTCCACGTATGTTCTGATGACAGCTTAACTCTAACTTTATTTGATAACGTAATTGCAGCATAGGTACCCCTGATCGTTCCAAAAAAAAAAAGTGACAAAAAGTAAAAAAAAGTGAAACCACATGACAACAAACCACATGATAACAAGAAAAAAAAAGGTACTGTAAAGGTTGGCGGCGAGTTTAAAGATAAGGGAAGGGCTATTGGAAGGGCTCGCCGGCAACAAAAGACGCATTCATAGGCGGCGTACCTCAGGTTTGTCACGGGGGGCTTCACTCCGCACCACAAGCCATAGCGGCTGCACGCGCACCAGGTCCTACAGCGGCCTGCTGTCTCTGAGAGAGCAGCTGGCTCTCTCTGTTCCAGCAGCCCTGCAAGGTCAACCGTAATGGCTTCCACTTTCCCTGAAGGAACAGCAAACATTTTGGGTGCTTTAGTGTAAACGTCGTTCTTTTTTTTTTAGGGTTCTTGCTTCTACTGAGCTGACTCGGGCCTATTTTTGTGCGTGGTGGCACCCCAGCTTCAATTTGGACTTTTTACGGTAAATAACGGCAAAGCCGTAAACAATTAACGACGGGTCAGTCAGCGAGAGTCAGTTTAGTGCGTTGGATTCCATCAAGGTGTACAGATTTGACCTCATCGGGGCCATTCTAAATTAATTAATTTAAAATGCAATTGTGTTTTTACATAACTGGAAACATATGCTGAATATAAACGTAAATTCATTCTTTTACAGATCAACAAATATTGGTATTTTGGTGACAAAAAAATTAGGAAAGCCGTCCACCATTTGTAAGACGCCACATATGCATTTTAACAGCTGCATTGTGGCTGTGCTGAAGGCTGGAGTTTCATGTTTTAACAGGCTCATTGAAACATTTTACATTCCGTTGGGCAATAATAGTTTAACGTCTATCTGATGACAAGAAGGAGATGGTGACGGAAGGGCTTCAGACCGTGGTTGGGGAATTTGGGCAAAAATGTCCCACATGAGCACTTCTCATACAAAGAGCCCAAAATACAAATGCACTTGGTGGGTGCTTGATGGCAATCAATTTCCTCTTCGATCTGTTCAACGGGCAAGATAGATGTCCTACAGACAAGAGATCGCCTAAGCAAGGAGAGAGAGAGAGAGAGAGAGAGAGAGAGAGAGAGAGAGAGAGAGAGAGAGAGAGAGAGAGAGAGAGAGAGAGACTAGTTATTTGAGAAACTGCAGCACGGTTCAGTCAGAAGGCTCTCTATGTAGGTCACCGTTTGCATTGATTACCGTGTCGCTGCGCTTCACGTTCAGCGTCACGCCAAAGGCAAGGAGTGCATTCTGGGAGATTCCTGTGCGTCAGTCGGCCCGCGTCTCTCTCTCTCTCTCTCTCTCTCCCCCGTGAAACATTACAGCCTTCCTGTGCTACCAAGCATTTGTCTGTCACCAGCCCCTATCACAACACAGGCAGCCAGGGCCTTCAAAGGCCTCTGATTGACAAATTGTCAGGAGAGCACACTTGTTTTCCCAGTCTGTTTAGAAGGGAATGAAGTTTGGTGCTGGTTTAGATCCCCACAGATCCCCACAGATCCCCCGCCAAACTATCTCCTTAGTTACTCTCTTTGTTCAAACCCCATCCGTCTCTTTATTGTTATCCCCCTGCAGTCCTAGACTGGGTCACCTGTAGTACAGTTGGCCCAGTATTGTGTTGGAGTACAGTTTGTGTGTGTGTGGAATGGGCATGTGTGCTTCTAATGATTAACAGGAGTGGACAAGGACATTTTTTTATAAAACGGCACAGGGAATACTGGAAGATTGCGATCGTCGCTGCACAAGCTTGAAGCGCAACAACCCCTTTACTGCCGGGAATAGAAAAACATTTTTCACACAACAGGATTTTATGCAGCTTCGTTGTCATTGATCCAAGGGCAGTAGTTTTCCTAGACCCTTGTGAACTATGATGCAGCAATATTATAATGTCGTGATTCAGTAGATTTCCACCAGTCTCTTGTTATTGCATTGTGAGACTCAGTACTTTTCCATGGCTTAACTATGCACCAGGCATGTAGTGTGCACGTGTTTTGTTTTTTTGTCACTGCACAGCTCAATGTAAATGATCTTTAGTTGTAGGTATTTAAACATCAGCCATAACCATAGCGACATCTGTGCCCAATGTACAAAGAGTTCTGTGTTTAAACGTTCATGACATGTAGCACATAATGGTCCAAATAGAAGTGTTACATATTGTGTGGTGTGTATTCTTACTGGAATTCACTTGTTTTCTAAGGCATTTAGTTAAATCATGGATTTATGTACTCACAGCCGAATGGTTCTGTGTTGACCTTTTAACCCGCAATAATCCTTGAGGCTTTTTAGAAGGGTGTTGTCAACAAATATGATGCAAAAGGAAGTGAATCGCCCCGTTCACCCAGATTTGAGCTCAGCCTGCTGTCAGACTTTAGATATTAATCTAAACGCTAGATTATTAATAACCTTTTTGCACATGGGCATTCAAATGCACCCACCCATCCAAGGTTGCACCATCTCACCTTTGGGTGGGTAATTGTGATCTATCCACCCTGGCCCCTCCGGGCTCTCCAGGAATGCACTCAGTGACCCAAGGACCCGGTGCCGTGTGAGTGCCTCTACCTGGGCCCGTGGCCCCAAAGCGATACGTCAGGTCTCTAGTCTCTGTCACCATGGTGGTCGCTTTTTGTTCACACCCATCTGCCCGTTACGCAGCCCAAACAAACTTACACACACACACACACACACACACACACACACACACACACACACACACACACACACACACACACACACACAC
>JAOPJO010000088.1:2706612-2721227 GCA_027123675.1 Molva macrophthalma | reverse complement strand
TGTGTGTGTGTGTGTGTGTGTGTGTGTGTGTGTGTGTGTGTGTGTGTGTGTGTGTGTGTGTGTGTGTGTGTGCATTCGTGCATATTTGTGTGTGTGTGGCCACTCACAGCTCCAACACATCATAACGTTTGCTGATGATGACACCAACGTTGATGGCCTGGTCACTCAGCGCCACCAAGATGCCTACAGAGAGGAGATGCAGGGAGCCCCTCCAGACATCTCGGTGCCAAGGCTACAATGGACCATCTCAGCCTCAGCCGAACCAAGGAGCTGATCGTGGCCCATAAAGCCCTCAGAGGGTCAGCAGCATCGACTCAAGTTGTGAGTGAGAGAGCACTCTCAGAGGGTGCTCAAGACATCACTAGGAGTGAACGACCAGCCATGCACAACCTTTATGTCCAGAACTGTAATGGGCAGGCCCAGTGCATTATCAGGCTCCACAGGAGACACCCCTGCTGCAAATTTCTCAGCCTCTAGCCGTCTGGGTCTTGGGTCCCAGTCTGGGTCCCAGTCCGGGACCCAAGACCCAGACTTATCCATCCAGTCGCAGGTCATTAGAATGCTGAAGTGATTATATTTATTTTGTCATTATTTAATATTTTGGCCACATTGCGCAGGCATATATACTTGGAATTCAAGTTTGAACGGCCGGGAATTCAAGCATTTCATGATCATTAATGACTGCCGCTGGTGTTTTATTAATGTGCATAGGACAATAAACTTCAAACTAAAATATTACAGTGTCCTAACCACACTTCAAAAACACACAAACAGCACGAGGATACTATTTCATTCTATTTGGTGCTGATTTCATAGTGGAATATATGATGGGATGGGGCAACATATACAGCCGCCTACCCTTGATGTACATTTTTGCTTAATGGCCATGCAACAGCAGGCTAGACATTGACGTCACGATGTACAAGCCATATAGCAGTACAAATCAAGACAAAGGCCATGTTAAACTATATTGGGGGGATAATTCAGAGTAATCTGGCAACTTGATAGACCTGGGAGAGTATAGTTTTGACCCGAAGGCAAAGCTAACTTTAAGGAAATGCTGAAATTGATTCCAGCAAGCACTACGGAGTTTTGCGTTGAACTGCTAGAAGGTACGAGCTAAAAGTTACTTAGTTAGACTTAGTCGATCTGAGTTGTAGACAGTCATTCATACAATACGTTTAAAACCTTGGGTCGCTACCTGGGTAGCCAAACCAAGGTTACAGAAATATAGGCACACTTTCTTGGTTAAACGTGTTATTTAAGATTTCCGTTGCTCTTAAATAATTGATGTTGACAAAGTCAACTGATAGTTTTCAATACATTTTCAACCAAGAAATAACCTACGCTTAAAGTTATGAACAAAAACATCTGGCTAATTATCGTTTCTCATCTCAGATAAATCCGGTGCGGCTAACAAATAGTATGAAGGACTTTAAGCCGAGTCAGGAACAGTGGGCGACCTTGACGGACAGACTTTATAGGGATCCCAAGGTTGGTATAAAATATTACATCTGGCAAATAATTTATTTATCCCTGCCTATACCTTCTTAATTGTACTGGCTACTTTATGTAAATCTCAGATATCGTCCAATCCAATTATGTATGGTAGTAAAGTGAAAAGTATGCTGAAAAAATAGCATAGTAAGTCTGCCCAGTCATAAGAGATATAGCACGCCCTCTTGTGGTCAACATGAGTAACTTCATATCTTTCATAGAACAATTTCAACATGGTGTAACGATGATATGCCTTTCTTTCCTTCTGCTCCTGATCAGATAACTGCACTGATGAGTACAGGAGTAGGGAAATACCTCGACAGCCACCCGATTTTAGCACTGTCAGTGTTGGTGTTTTCTGTCCTTGCTGCGTTACCTGTTGGACTGTTCTTAGTGTTTGCCCTGATCACCAGTGTTGTGAATGCAGTTGGTTGTGCTGTCTTTGAGGGTAGGCATCTGATCTGATCTATCTACACATTTTGTGTTCAATTCATATACGGTCAAATATGTATTGTATGTTGTTTTTTTTACATGATCTTTTCCTAGTTTTCATTTTGTCCGTTGGAGGCATGGTTCTCCTGTTTGTTCTCTCTGGCCTGGCCCTTCTGTCCTTGGCCGTCTCCTCTGTCCTGTCTGTTACCACCTCCATCCCCTGGCAAGCCCTCTTTACTCCACGCAGCGGTAAAACATCATTTATTATATCATTCCTTGTGGCACAGTTGGTACTCAATTGCTACCAGGTTAACATTCGGATCAGGGTTTGACTGCACCCCCTTAACTTACACTTTAGATATATCTTAAGCTCACTTCAGTCGTTTTAGATATAAGAAACTGCCTAATGACTCACTGATGAGATTCCCATTCCAAGATGTCTAGAATAAACAAAACCGCTAGCCCATAACAGCATTGAGATGCACCCTGGGAATGTAGTAATGTGTTTTAGTGGAAGTCTAAAAATCTGCTGTAAAAATACTGTATTTGTTCAACCAAAACATGACCTGTGCATTAATCAAGAAACCAGTAAGGTTGTAATCCAGCTACAAGATTAGACGCCACAGAGCACAGGAATAAAGAAATTCTAAGTATATCTAGAGCGGGCCTCTGCAGATGTTCATGCAAAGACACCGTAGCAGTAGTGATGGCAACACTACTAGCCCTGTAGAAGATGGATTTGGTTGTACACAGGTCTTTATTTTCATAATATTTAAATACGTTTTTTTCCCAGGCTGAGGCGTACACGAGTTCATCGGAGTGCCACGCGTGTATGAAACTATGAAAATTATTTTTGGTCATGCACCTCCATTAAAGTCAGGTACCAAATGGCAGAACATGGAGCAGGTTGACCCTTTAAGCTGATTACTCCCCGACAAGATGGACTGCATAATGTGCTGATGCTTTACTTAATCACAACAATAGAAACCCAGCCAATTTGTTTCTCATAAATCTTTAATGAAGGTGATGCCATGCAAAAAAAGGACAAAAAGTTGAAATGGTTCTTAAGGAATAATCGCATTTTGATGGAGACTGTGGAATAATAAATGAAGCACTGACTAAATCGAGCTGAAATTTACCCATGTAAACATACGATCAACACCATTTTAAAATGTTAAGTCAATCAACTGTCCCATTGTTTACTAGCCGTACAATCAGTGGATGAACAAGGGCTGAAAATACTCAATAACGAAGGACATAAGAGTCTTGGTACTATTGAATTATGAATGTTAGATTAACTAGGGCCAGGCATTTTCTTTGTTGCTGTGCAATGGCTCTGAATGTTTGTGCTCTTAAAGGAATCTGATCTAGCGCATTTAACCATTTGCAATAAAATGTCTTTCTAAGATAACTACAGTTTTTGTACGATTAATAAGTAATGTGGAGTTACATTTTGAAGCAAAATACTTTCAAGGAAAGAAAGACAGTTATCACATAGTATGTGACGCATTTCTGAGTGGCACAATCCGTCTTGGAACCCCAAATTACAAAATATTTGATTATGACAATAAAAACCATGTGCCTATAAAAATTTACTCAGTGATTTCAGATTTTTACAAAATGGATATGTAGCATTAATGCATTATAACAACATTTTAAAAATAAGCTACAAAATGATAAATCCATAGTAGTGTTTATGGAAAACAAAATGGATAACCAAACAATATGCCATACGACAGAAAATCATCACTAGCCTATAGTAAAAAATAAATACAAAAACTCTGGAAATGGGACATTAATCTTTATCAGGCACCGAAAAGCATTATTCTGATCTTACTAAGACTGTACACTTATGCATTTCATTGTTGAAAAAGGTATTCATCTTGGAGTCAACCCTATTTGTGACCTTTTTAAAAAAAGTATACATCTTGCATGTACAAAAAAAGCTTTCCTCCTATTTGAACAGCAATGGAAAGGGGGTTAAGGCGAAAAAGCTCAACACAGAAATCCAGAAGGGTGAGGTGTTGACCTGGGACGATCTTTGTTCAGCTCTGCTGCTTGTTGCCATTTTACCAGTTCCATCAATAATGCTCTAGATGTTCCCGCCTCCGTTGGCTCCCTGTATCAGAGATCCTCCAGTGGGTGGTGTTCCAGGATGTCATCTCCACAGGCCCTGAGTGTGCTGGGAGCTGCCATCTACTGAAGTCCTCCTTACGCTGGCAGGCTCAGCTTCTTCCCCTTCAACACTGGGCATGGGACATTTTAGAACTGGTTAATGTTCATGTTAAATGGCAATCATGGCGAATGAGTGTAAAGTTACAACTCGTAATGATTTCTAGTATTCCACCCCTTAAACTGCATAATACTGGTCCCAACTTGGATTCTTAATTGCCAAACATTCCAGTATTATGTCTCTCTCTCTCTTGGTGTCTGTGTCTCTCTCTCTCTGTCTGTCTGTCTCTTATATATATTTTTATATGTATCTATATAGATATATATATTAGGCCACAGACAACAAACTAACCTTTGGTGAAGTACAGGTAGAAGAAGTCACAGTAGAGGATTGTCTGGACAACACCAGCAACAATTGCAATCATGTCAAAGAAGCCCTCAAAATAGAAACGCCAAATCCAGTTGAAGAGATAGAGGGTCCGGTAGAGGCCCAGGCAGAACAGGTAGTGGGTGGTAATGGTCTCAGCCTCGCCCGTCTTGCTGATCATGAAGAGCTGTGGAAGAATGGCCACAGACTCCAAGTAGATGGAGAAGGTCCACAGGATCTAATGGGATAGTACAAGCGATGGAGTTTAAAGAGTGGCAGATGGTGATGTTTTAAAAAGATACAACTTAGTGACCGTTTGATCTGTCTGAAGCTTCCTTTACATACAAGAGACGACGACAAACCTCAAGAAGAGAGAAGTCATGGTTGATGAGTACAGAAAGCCCTCCAACTGGAACAACCAGGAACTCCACTCTGAAGCTGTCATGGTTGCCGTCATAAGTTGCCTTGAACTTCATGTAGATCAGGTAGACGGTGGCAAAGGCACAGCCAATGTAGATCATCTGAGGAAAAGGGCACATTATGTATTTTATGTTTTTTACTTTAAGTAGAAAGGGTCAATGTATATTCTTAAGACACTTACCTTCATGGTTGTGTTGTAAAGGGAGATGAAGGAGGTGAGTAGATCCAGGTATCGCGTGGTAAACACCAATGCAAAAAGAATCTGACTCTTTCCAGAGATACCTTGAAAACAATTGCAACAGATCAACAGTTAAGAGAGCAAAGAACATCTGATCGTTACTAAGTCAAGATGCACTGAACATCAAAAGGTGATATAAGCAATAGCATGTGTTGCACATAACTAACTTTTTAAACATATTAGAAAGCCATTCAAGGTGCGCTTCAGTTCGACTTTTTTCTTGAGTAGGTTTGATGTCACGCTTTACGACATAAAAGATTCCGGTTCGGCTAAAGGTCTGTTTGCATGCCCAGATAGAGATCGGTGACACAATGTGAGGTTGAGGCGGTGGCTTTATGTTTACCGAGGTCGTTTTATAACGATATGGACACAAAATTGATAGCTACACACTCTAATTTTGGTAACAGTAATCTCAGTTTGGTGTAGTTGGGAGGGTACGATTCTTCCGTAGCGCATTCTAGATCGCCACGTCAGAAGTCCAACTAAAAAAAAACTGATTAGAGAAGTTAGCGTTAACCTCAATAGATACGTGGACGATCACACTTCCAACATTGTTAACTAGTGAAACGTTGATGTGTCCACTGATAACGCAGTCAATCGACTTGATCACATGGTTTTAAACATATAACGATCGCTAGGCTTGATGATCGAAACGCTAACGCTTAGCCAGCTAGCTAGCTATACTAGCTAGCTAGCTAGTATATGGCTAACGGAATGTTGTATGAGCATACACAACGCGTCCTATACAGTCGGCATCTGTATGGAGCTCTAATTAATTGGCTGTGTGCAATGCCAATTAAACCCAATGCTTAGTTTGAATACAATGTTGGTTGAACAAATGTCGAACATTTGATGTGACTCAGTAGGTCACTGGGATGCAGCTTCACGGTTAGCGGCTTGCTCATTCAAATGAATGGGAAAACTACTATTGACGTCCGTATAAGCTAACCAATGTAAGAGGTTGGTTTTTCAGCAACGTTAGCTAAGGCAAGAAGCACATCTGTATGGTAAGTCAACCGGTAGTTTACCTGCACACGATCTGGTTTTCCATATCTTTAGCAACAAGATGATGATAGCAGCCAGATGAGAAAGGTCCCCTGTTAGTCTGAAGATGTTCATTGTTGCTGATTAAAATAGTTATTCCTTAACTGGATATCCTCTTCAGCGTGGAAACGTGTTTATTCCACCAAAACTAAACACACAACTTTACACTGTCCGAAAAAGTCGGTGGCCAATGTAGTGCATTTGGCTAAAAATATGGCGAGAATCAGAGTCGACGTGGAAGGGGGCGTGTCTACACCCAGAGAGCCGATTTGATTGGACAGACAAGCCCTCCAGCGAGTGATCGTCTTTGCCCTTGTGTGTTCGTGGTGGAGCAGGACTTTGTTCTCAATATACTCTATCGTATCTTTTACCATCTCCAATGCCGAATGCGACCACTTATGGAATGATTACGTACTTATTGCCTAACATTTTCAAAAATGCATGGTTTCCGAAACTGTGCAAAATACACAAAGGAGTGGCAAGGATAGAACAATAACGATAGTTATATTTATCCACAGTTATGGGCACCTGATGCTTTCAACCACGTTTACCACTGTTGTCCTTTGCCACGCCTTGGTTGAGCTAGCCTGGAGGAGGGAACCAGGTAAATCCACATAAGGAAAATGACAAAAATTGCCAGCAGAAAAATTATATTTGGATGCGTTAAATATGATAGACAATCATTTGACTTAATAAATATAATGTTAATGTTTTTCAAAATTGTATTCGCTACCTCTTGTATGTATTAATCGGAAATGATATTACTACAAATAACATGGCAGCACAAGTAAATGCCCTGTTAATATCAATAATTAAAGGTTGAGAATGGTAGAGAAGACAAGGCATGCGAAAATTCGTTGTACCTAAGTATGATGACAATAAAGACGCAACTGTAATACAATTCATCATCACGTGATATGGGTGGACCCATTGAGTCTAGCAAAACATTAATAAGCAAAGAGCTGACTCTTATTGTTGAGCCGAGCCAAACGATCTGACTCACTGAAAAGCAGGGGAATGCCCATCACTGCCCGATCAAAACAAAATCGGAAGTTGTTTTCCTAATTTGAATACACTAACTTTAACTAATTTGAATACACTCTCATGTCACCGCCTAAAGCTGCTCTATTGTGCACTGTGTTAATGGTCATACTTTAACATTATTCCCAGTTGCAGGTAGAATATACAAGGGGCTGAGCTTCCATATTCTGGCCAGGGTTTCCTTAAAAAAGAGAAAATCTAGTAAAAAGATGTAAGCACTGACTGAGGGAAGCAGTGGAGCCAACCACAGTGCTTGCGAAGTTAGATTTTATTGTCTCACTGGTTGTTAAAAAAAAAAAAAAAAACCTTGAACACAAAAAAAACGAAAGTGACTCATTTCATTTAGGCCTGAAAATACATTGTGAGTTTATGAGTAGGCTAATGGAATGAATGAAGATTTGAATAAATGAAAGCTGGCACTAGTTCAATGCTTTGCATAACTAGTTTTAACCATATACCATAAACCCCAAAAGATATAAAAGGTAGTAACGTTAAAAAAAATCTAAATTTTACTGCCATTCTATGCCTGCACAGAAGGGGGCACCCCCATGCAGTTAATATTAAGGAGTTGGAAATACATCCAACAGAATTGAAAACGTAACATTGTGGAAGACCTAAGGGTTACAACTGCAAAAACAAAAGACAATAAAAACAACCAAAGTAACCAAGAATGTACCAGCAATAACAACTTATTTTAGCTGCAACTGTCTCACCAGCTGATCCATCTGTCTATGTAATCACCATGGTAATGAAGGGTGGTAAGGAGGAGAGAGGAGGAGAGAGGCTAATAGTGTGTAGACAGAAGGGATGTGGAGAGAGCAAGAGAGAAGGATAGGAAGAGGGTAGAAGTGAGATTCAGAGGCAACATCTCGGACTGGGAAGAGGAAGCAGAGTGAATATACTCAGGATTTTGTTTTGTTTGCTGCTGGACATGTATTTCACATGGGTCACACTGGTCCTCTGCATTGCAGGAGTGAAGGTGGGACGAGTTTGGCCCAAACGGCAGACAGGTGAGCTTTCTTTTCCCCTCTCTCCTCCCTGTATGTATTGTGTCTTATCTTGTCCTTGAATAGTACCAAGTCAACGTCCAGCAATTCTCACCATGCTCAGACTAAAAACTAGTGGCAACATCATTTATTACATTTTTTCTCCGTCCTATTTATAGTACAGAGACTACTAATACTGCATGAGAAAAAGGTTGACATGCTGGGTTATGAGAAACCATGTACAAATTGAGTCTAGAGCAGTGGTTCTCCACTGGTCTAGGCTCAGGACCCACATGGGTCTTTAAGTCACGAGCCAACAATTATTACATTATTTCTTCCGCAATATTGCAGTGATCAACAATGCCATCATGTACTTTTAAAAACACTGAGCAAACAAAATGCTGCAACAATTTGGGCTAAACTGAATGAAATAGTAAATATGAATTAACATTGGAACAGTACTTAATTCACAGGCTTCTTTCTAAATATGAGGTTTGGTATGCTCTGCGACCAACAACAAATGCCCTCGCAACCCACTGTTTGAGAATTGCTAATCTAGAGGATATTGAGCTAGCAAAGGTTGCACAACAAGTCACTGATATCTGCCATATCTGTTTCTCCCCTTACCAACACAAACCAGACATTGGCATCAGACAGAAAGTATTTCGATTGGATAACATTTATTTCAGATCCAAAAAAGAAATTGACCACGGCGCTGACCATTTTTTCTAAAAATACATATCTTAGTGTACTCTGTTATTTGTTGTGGCTCGTCCATGCATCTCGTTTGATTTAACCAGTCTAACCTCATCCAGTGGTCCAAGGGACCATGAGGCCAAAATGAACAGAATAATTTATGCTCAGATTGTAAGGCTTGTGTAGACAGTTGTGCATGTAAATTAAATTAAAATCTTCCACTTGAATGTAATTCAAACCGCAGGAATTTTTATTGAGCGAGTGACATAGCTAACAATAAAGACTACCATTTAAAAAAAAAAAAAATGATTCCACAAGCATGTGCCGGACTCCAGCCACAAAGAGCCTTCATCAGCTTTAAATTTAGAAGTGGACAGTTTATTTTCCCTCTTTGCCTCCGAGCAAGACAAGGATCTGTGACAATCCATATCAGCTGGTATCAACTCAACAGAGACTTAAGTTGAACAAAGTTTAGTCCTCCTTCTAACTTCTTTGGACAAGGTGCTCGTGCATTCATGGCACTAATTTACTCCAGTAGTGCACTGGTAAACAGCTGTGTGCCTTTTTTCAAGGCACTTCCAGGTACTTCCTAACCCTTATCCCAGCCATGAGATCACAGGTGTCAAGCCATAATTAGAATTAAAATAATACACAACAGGGCGAATTCAGTTCAATGCCATGTCCTTTCCTTTTCCAATTCTTCACAACTCCATGTTCTTATGTACGGTTATACTGTTTTTACTATCCTTCCGTCTTATTTATTTTGTCTCTTTCTACCATGTCCACTTGCAGCATTCTTACCAGACCATAAAAACACAGAGCCCAAAAGGACCAGAATAAGTTGTGTGGCAGGTGATGACCTCAGCTTTGACGTCTTAAGAACATTCTAAAAACTTGTATCCGTTACTCATGTCAAACATAGGATCGTTCCCCCTGTTTGCTTCAAAGCATAAAATACGTAATTTACTTTTTAGTTTTCAATTCTCAGAATCAGCATCCTCCATAGAAACGTGCATGCCATTTTGGGAGTGGCAAAATGTTTTTCTGACATGATCAATTACGTTTATGAAAAAGCGTTCTCATGTAATGTTTATTCGATGGGAACTCCCCTTTTATCAAAACAATATTCTCATGGTTCTCACACCACTGGATTCCTGGAACTGTTGAAACAGTCAAGATTTCCATTGTGACTCAAAAACAATCAATCTGGGTACGGTATCTTGCCCCTACCGATTCAAAATCACCCTCTGGAATCAGTCAATGGATCTATATTGAATTTAAATAGTCACGTACATCTGGGTCATGGCCCTGGGACAGAGCCAGCACTAAGCAGCCTCTCAGGAAAGGGTGTGTCCTCTCCTCCGCTGACCGCTCTCAGAAAAAACTCAGGAAAATGTTGTGGTCAGGTACTAGCCTCTTTACTCAACCAGAAGGTTTGCTTTTTGTGTTTTTACAAGACACCATTTCTTTCTTGCTTATATGGATTTCCAATTAATTCAACTACAGCTTTGCTTTTATTTAATACTTTACATCACGATTAAGCATTTTTGGTTAGCCTGCATACCCAGATTCCTGTTTTGAAAACGAAACAGATTAAAATTCTGTTTGTGGCGTTGTTACAGCATACAAGCCGGTCCCTCTCACTGAATTGGGCCTTCAGTTTACTGGATGCAAACATGCTGCTGCATGTCCTGCTTGAGTCGTGCTATAGGCGAAGACAGCAATCGTATTGAAAGCATTTATTAGTGTAGGGAAGCATGACTAGGATTACTGATACAACATATAAAGACAGTGTTGGTTCTACCCAGCACTAGTGTGAGAAGTCTTTTTTGTCATCAGGCTTTCAGTGCTAAAGTGAGTCCGTTTTGAGGCTAGCCTGGCCCTATGTGCCTCCTTCGCGCCGTGAACATGTATTTACACACTTCGCTATAGTCATACGGTCACTCACCATCGCTGATGGTTGGGGACGGTACACTGGTTTTCTTTGACACTTTCCAATGACCAGTGTAGTTCCGTCCCAAGCCAGAAGCGACGTTAAGTGTGACTCCATAGCGACTTGTTTAAACGGAGCGCTTGAGGCCCATATGGGGCTAAAGCTAGCCCAGCACAGCTAGGTGTTAAACAGACCATTTTAAAATCAGACGTAAGTTTGCAACCATGCTTTCTACTACAGAATGCAAACGTGCAGAAATCGTTTGTCGCCATAGACTGCTCCGTACGGTTTATCCTCGCCACCGAAACGGTGACAAAGCCGACGAGTTTGTGTGACATTTCAATCTTTAAAATTGAGTAGTTCGACTAAATAGTGTTTGTGTCTCGAACCTTGCTATGTGTGGCAAGGTTGAGTCACAGATCAATACATTGGCACTGAAAGACAAATAAGATAACTTCAAACAAAAGGATAATCTTCACAAGAAAACGAATGTTTGAGCGTGGGCTTTCTGGACAGATCAGTGAGATGATTGCCAGAATGTACCCTGCTCAGGTTGCTCTTCTCACAATAATCAATCTCGCAGAAACGACTAGAGCAGCAGAGACAAACTCTTCGTGGCAGCCTGACTGACCACGGCGTATTTCTAGTGTTTCTGACGAGAAAATGGAGCATGACGGGGTGACCTTCCACGCTTTTTTAGACAATTAATTTCCCATCGCCAGTGGACAACCTCCCGTAGTTCACTGAAAGCGGGAGGTGAAAACAGCAAACCAGACGTACAGGAGGCTCTCTACATCTAGGGTTAGATGAAACACCCCGCGCTTAATGCTGGAAATGTCAGGGTTTATATACAACACGTGACGTCATCGCCGCCATACCGTACTATTTTGAAACTGGCGAAAGACAATATTTTGAATGGTCGTAAATATTCTAACATAGGGTCTACCCTATATCGGTCAATAAGTGATCTTCTTGAAAAAATTAACAGCACAAAAAAGGTTAGCACTATCAGTTGAAGGGCTATTTGGCGTACATTTTCAACCATAGGAGGACAAAAAAAATTAGACTTAAATTAGACTAAAAAGACTTCCTCATTGCATATATATCCCAACTTTTCGAGCTCCTATTGGTTGTCCAGTTTTGTGCCATCCTGGACTCAGGTATATATAAATATGTACAGCATATATGTATACATTTTGAGTGTGACATGTGTTCTTGTTGTGCTCCGAACAGATAGTGCTTCCAGTAGTGTCGAACACTGGGACGGTGCAGCCACCGCTGATGGAGAAGCCTCTAAAGCCCAGAGTTCAGCACCAGGTGGAAACAGGAACAGCAGGGAGGTCCGTGCGGGAGATCTTACCATAGACACCCTTCCAGACAACATGACGCACTTAGTGGTGAGCCTTAAATAACACCAGGTCTGCATGACTGCTACTGTTTGTAGATGTTTTACACTTCTATTTCGAAGTTGTTTAAATTATGTTTATTAGAAGTTGAACTCTGCCCCCTTCTGGAAGGTGAGTGCTGCGTCACTTGGACTGGAGTCAAGAATTTTTTTATAGATTTGGCATTTCATGTAAAACTAAAGTTATTGGGTCCACTTGTCTGCACCTCAACCAAGGACATTTTTATCCATTCCACTTTGGTTTTTAATATGCTTCCTCTGTGTCCTTCTCTCTCTGTGAAAGGAGGACTCTCGTAGCTACTACACCCAGCGTAGCTTCGGCCCTGGGGACCGGCACACTGATGCACTCTGGGTAGATATGGATGACCTGCAGCACGGCCAAGTTAGAATGCATGGACTTCTGTCAAACACACACAAGCAGGCTGCGGTGAGTGAAACGCAAGCACATGGGCCAGTGTGTGGCCGACCTACTTCAGCGGTAGAACGTTTTACTGTATATGAAGAGGGAACTGGTAAACAAGTCTGATTGGATAGCAAATGGTTGGCTATTTTAAACTCTAACTGAAAGTCTTTCTTTATTTCTTCATCCCCATGTAACCTTATCCTTTCAGAGGGTCGCCCTGTCGTTTCCCTTTCCATTCTACGGACATTACCTGAGGCAGATAACCATAGCAACGGGAGGTACTTCTTTGTCTCTTCTCGCAGGGTTGTGGAGGTTGTGAACCTGAGGGAGGCTTGAGGTATTTACCTCATTATGGATTTGAACAATTTCAGGCTTTATTTTCATGGGGGACGTCACTCATCGCATGCTGACCGCCACACAGTATATCGCCCCGCTGATGGCTAATTTCGACCCCAGCTACGCCAAAGAATCCACTGTGCAGTACCTGGACAACGGTAAGATATTGGTCCATGTTTAAGAATTTGGAATGATGCTTTGTCAGAAATGATTACTGACCTTTGAACCTTGGCTTGTGTTGTCCCCCAGGTGAGGTGTTTGTGGTCCAGTGGGAGCGGGTCAGGCTTCACGGTAGAGAATCAGAGGGGGAATTCACCTTCCAGGCTGCTCTGTACAGATCAGGAACCATCACTTTTAGCTACAGAGATGTAAGCTCTATCTCTATGCTCTATGTACTCCCATCATCACTCCCCGAGCGGTTTATAGTGAAACCTGCAGAACCTAGTTCTCTGCTCCACCTTCCACTCTATGTACTTCCATCATCCATCCCCACACTGTTTATAGTGAAACCTGCAGTCCCTAGTTCTCCGTGCCACCCCCCACAGCATGTACCCCCATCATCACTCCCCGCGCTGATAAGATAGTTCAACTGTAGTCCCAGTTCTCTGTGCCACCCTCCACAGTATTAGTATTACAGCAACACAAATACAATGTTAATATCAACAATTAACCTTCATGATTACTGAGGGGGATGATTCATATAAATGTAGGACATTGAATGAACTAGATGATGGAACGTTTTTTCATATCAACATGTCGGTAGCAGTTCGAGAGAAAAAAGCACTTCATTATCAATCAGGCGAATAGAACAGATTTTGTTGTAACAACACACATCCATCATTTTTATATGTACACATGTTAGCAACAACGGGGGAATATTATTGTTTTTGTGATTGTCTACTTAGTTTTGCATAGGTCTCACTTTTTTTATTTTATTCACTTTACATTTCCATGTACTCCCTTTTCAGATTCCCTTGTCAGTAGAGCAGATCATCTCAGGTCAGCATCCAGTGAAGGCAGGTCTGTCTGATGCTTTCATGGTTGTGTCACCATCATCTAAGTCTACAGGTCAGTTGTTGTGATACAACTTTTACCTGCCCATGTTAGCCATCCAATGAGCACAAAGATCTTGATGTTTATAATTCTATTAACTTTATTTCTGCTGTAGATGCAAGACAACGCACAATCTATGAGTACCATCGGGTTCAAATAGACACAGCAAAGATCACAAACCATTGTGCCTTTGAGTTTACTGCACTGCCAAGTAGGAAACCTCATACTTGTTTTCATGCTAATAAAAAGTTATGTTTAATAAAAAAAAAAGTGAGGGTTTAATACCTTCACTTGACTGTTTGTCCTCTCTCTCTCTCTCTCTCTCTCTCTCTCTCTCTCTCTCTCTCTCTCTCTCTCTCTCTCTCTCTCTCACCAGGTTGTCTTCAACATAACAGCTGTGAACTATGCTTGTCAGCCAATCAAACCCTTGGATGTAAATGGTGCCATGTGCTGCAAAGGTTAGTGGGACAGCCCTGCACGCAAACATTCAAACACTTTAACACACACACATATATACACACACACACACACACACACACACACACACACACACACACACACACACACACACACACGCACACGCACACACACA
>JAOPJO010000088.1:2630956-2643100 GCA_027123675.1 Molva macrophthalma | reverse complement strand
CACCCCTCAAGCGGGATAAGAAGAAAATATTTTGTTTCAAGTTACCTCAAGATTAGTCCTACAAGTGCCTGTATACTGGATTTTTTTTTCTTGCGGTGCCATGTTCTGCTCATTTTCCATCTCCATTAGTTATGCGGTTATCTGACGCACGGCCTGATGGGTATGTAGTACATCGAACATAAAGCGGTCTGTCTGTGAGTCTTTTACAAGCACATTCAAGCCAAGTACATTACTATGCACTCACTCTCTCTCTCTCTCTCTCTGCCAATAATACAGGCGCTAACAGCTACTTACCGATGCTGCTAAACGGGGTTGGGGGAGCATAGGTTTATCCCAGCTACATTTGTTGAACAGAAAAGCTGAGGTCATACAAATATGGTACACCTGACAAGTTATTCTCGCGAGACTAAAAGTGACAAGTAACTATAAGACGTCGGTACCGTTGGTCAACATTAGGTTTCATGTGACTGTTTGATTTTGCAAACCAAATTGTTATAAAAAAAATCCACTGTTAACACACTACTTGCTGTGTTAGTTGTCTGAAATGTGACTGTTTTGTTCTTGTAATGGAAGATTTTTTTTGTAAATACTGTCTAAATATGTAACATATTGTAATGTGTACATTTTGAATTGCTTTGAGTAAAACTATCTGATATGAAAACGACTTTTTCCTGTTTACTGTGCTTTTAATAACGTCAACAACATAGACCAACAGATATTAGAGCATATAGTCAATTCATATGACCAATGAAGTACAAGACAGTTTGATTATTCATCATTAATAATAAAGTTTGCCTTTACACGTCTTTAGAAGCGTGTGTCGTGCCAAACGTGAATACAAGACAAAGGACGCCCTCTAGAGGATCGACACGTCCATGCTCCTCCCAGGTTCTCCTGCACATTGTCTCTCCACAAGAACTCATCTTCAATGCTTCGCCCATCACAAACAACTTAGCGATATAGGCCGACCGTGTTAAATATTGATTAGCTATAAAGGTTAAATCTGAATGCTGTTGAAAATATATTCAGTCGGAAAACCCGCCAAAATTAACAAATGTTACTCGATTATAATTTGCGCGTGTAGTTGTATACATGAGGACAATAATATTGGTCAGACTTGGTAGAATGAGCCCAGAAAGTCATCCTTTCGCACATGGGGAACAGTAGGCCTTCCCATCCCCCTCTCTGAGTTTATTCTGCAGCCCATCTTTGGGTCTTTTCAAAACACATGATCCTATATTTGCAGAAGCGTCAGTGGAAGCGTCAGAATAACACATTAGCGCGAAAAATGTGCATTTAATAGAGCTTCTCACACACAAATGTTCTTCCAAGGTTTGATTTATTAATTTTTCCTGCAAAATAACAGAACACTTTGCAAGCCGGTCCAATAAGCTGCAGTTGAACAATTACAATTTTTGAAAATCAACCATTAACATCGATTCAAAATGGAACAGTATCTTTAAATGTATATTGACAAGAAGAAAAAAAACAAGTTTCGTAGTCTCGAATACATTCGCTTCATAAAAGGAATATTATTTTTTTGTAAATATTTACATTACCTCTTGAAAAGTTTGAATAGATGGCGCACAGTCCAAATAGAAAATGAATTGTACAAGTGTTGGGTTGTAATTCAATCACGGAACCGATTGGATAACAAAACAATTAAAGAAAAAACAGATGACCCCCGCCCCCCTCCCTCCCCTTCTCAGTTAGTCACAACAGGACCTCGTTCGTTATTTGGCAGATTCTGCAGACGGAGCGCGTCGTTTTGCACCCGCAGTCTCTCCAGCTCTCGTTCCAGCTCCCGGACCCGCGTCGCTGCCGGATCACTGGGGGACAGCGGGCTCTCGGCGATGACACCCGGTTCGATGCCGCGTCGCAGCCGGTTGTTCTCCTCCTCCAGGCGGGACATGCACTTCTCCAGCTCCAGGTACTCCTGGACCAGCTCCTGCTTGCTCATATTCTGGAGAGTCTCGACGTGGTACCTTTCGTAGGTTTCAGAAAAGTCTCTCTGGAGAAATTCTCCTCCCGCGTTCCCCGGTCTCCCGATGCCGTCACTACCACCGCAGCTGCCGTCATCGTCGTCCTCCTCGTTCTCCATGAAGTCCTCCTCGCTGGCCGTATCTTCCGGGCGGACACCGGGCCCGGAGAGCCGCCTCGCTCCGGTCTCGGTGTTCAGGTCGGGCTCCTCTCGGTCGTGCTCATCCATCAGGAACTGGGTGGTGTTGTACGGGGCCACGGGGAGCCCCTTAGCGAACATCTCCTCTCTCACCCGGGAAGCTCGGGCGGTCTCTCGCTCGTCGAGGGCCTTTTTCTCCTCCCACGAAAGTTTGAAGTAGGGCTTCCAGCGACGCTTCTTCTTGGACGGACGGCGTCTGTGCTTCTTCTTGCCCTGGCGCGCATCTGATCCGAGGCCAGTGTCAACGTGTGTGCCACTCTCTCCCTGCACTTGGCTCAAAGTCTCCTCCAGCGGCCCGTCTCCGCTGTTGCCGTGTGCAGCAAAATTCCCGTCTCCTGATGCATCCACGACAGGTCCTTGACAATGTTGGGCTGCAACGGGACATTTGGGTAGCGAGTTTCCGGCAGCTAAAGCTCGGCACACCTCCCTCTGTCCGCCTCGCATTTGCCATAACTTGTCAGTGTTGATATCCACAGTGCCGTTTTCCGCTTTTGGCTGCTTGTCTCGCTGTCGCCCCCTATCGCCTGACTCTGGACTCGCATGGTCATTGGTCGGCGGATGCTCCGAAGAGGGTCCACTCCCACCTGATGGGGCATCTGAAGTTTTCAGGTGATGGTTCTGGTCACTGGCTGGTTCTGTCATCCTGGTATTGTGCAGATGGTCTTTTCTGTCTTACCACATCTCAAAAGACGTCCCTATCCAAATACAGCTTCGGAGTTTTTTTTGAACACATTAATTTCACCCAAAAAAATATTTAACTGTTCTTTAAGATACGCTGTTAATCTTCTTAGAAAAGTTAAGCTTAACTTTGGACGAATAATTATCGCTATTATAAAAGTTAATATTTGTTAAATACCAAGTTAATTGTTGTTCCCCAAACGATTCGTCAGGGCTACTGTTGCTAACTACCGTTAACTATTTCAGTGCTACCATAGCTATCTTTCACCCGAAGACACCGTTACGTCGCCACAACAGTGTCCAGTGTGCTACTCAAGAAGAAGGAGCTCGTGTTTATATAGTGGCTCCGCCTCTGCCAGTATGCGTGCTGTTGCTTACAGCACAAGCTGGGACATGGGGCGTGTAGTTTTTGATTTGATGAAGTGCTAGGAAACTCCTAACAACTGAACTACAAACCCCACAAATAGTGTATAACAGGCATACGTATAAACCAATCATATGTTAGGATCTTCAGCCGATAGTAGCCCACCCATCTCTCCAGCAATTGGTCAATACAACGAATTTGCTGTTGCTAAGCTTATAGTTTTTAGTCATTGGTTGGTCTAGATGTCAATCAAAAATATAGTAACCACGTGAGAAAATCCACCCTGGGCACTTTTGGCCACTACTAAAAACAAAATAAGGGGGGATTTTGCAAACCATAGTAAAGAAAAAACAACCGGCGTATTATAAAATTGCGTTAAAATATGATTGCAGGCGAGTTCCATATATTTATGTTAAATATATAAGTATTTTTACCTTGAACTACCGTTAATAAACCCATACGTGGACCACAGAAAGATAGAAGTCCTCCAGCATTTCGATTAAAATAAGACATTCTACTTGGGGAAAGTAGTCCCCTTTAACCGTTTGTACGAGTTAACAATCATACGTGTTTGTTTTGTCGAGGTTGATAACGTCGATTCGTTTTGTTAGTCTAAAGCCAATGTGATATCCGTCATTTGAGCAAACAAACAACCGCTAAATTATTAATTGTGAAAATGTTTGCCGTTGAGCGGAGTGATACATAGTTGCGAATGGGCTGGAGTAACTATGCGGCGTAAACAAACGATAGTTATTGTTGAGCTGCGATCTCGAACACAACAGCAAGGGCCAGTCCTTGCTTTAAAGGGTTGGTCGGGAGGTCTCACACTTTCTGAATATATTTTGTGTTGTTGCTAGAGAAATATGATTTAAACTCTATTCCAAGCGTTATGGCGCAGCTTTCTCTCAACATAATGTGCAGTATTTGTGCGTCGTCTGCTAATGATAAGCTAGCTAGCTAACGTTAGCTAAACGTTAGTTAGCCAGTGAAGGTATAGAGATGGTAGCCCCATAATAAACAAACGATCGATAATTAAACGTACAAGCAATTTCATTTTATTAATACGCCCCTAAAGAAATAAACGCGATGCATTTCTTCGTGTTTTGCATTCAGCGGTTTCGTATTAGCGATGCTAACATTAGCCGGCTAGAGTGGGACGGGCTAAGGCTATCTGGTTTACATTCTATTATTAAAGCCAACGACAATAAGATAATGTACTCATTGAAAAATCATTACGATTTTCAATAAGCGTTGGGGTGCAAGTTGTGTCGAGGAATGGTCGAAAGGATATTTGCTTGGTAGCAGCTAAATAGGCCGTATTTGCGCAGGGCCAGTCTAATTCCTAGAGACTATTTTCACTTCACAGTATTTACATGCATAGTATTTGTATTATATTTTCCACTAGAATTTCGGTCGATCCGTCTATGCCACTATATGAGTTGTACTATAAAATCAGACCGAACAGGTTTTTCTTTTTTATTTAAATTCTTAGGATCGTTCATATGAGTATTTTAGTTCTGGGAAATAGACGGTCTCTGATCAGAGCTTTCCGTCATAAAGCAAGCCCTCTTTAGGTTTTAATTAGCGTGATGGTCGAAGGCATAAGCAAATATTAATTTACGGTTTAGTGCATTAATTGAACAAAGATTCCTTGCCAAAATGGGTTAACCCTTTGGTTAGTCCCTTACATAAAATATACATGAACCTCCATCTGTAGGCCTAGGACAGTGCCGAATAAAGTCCCTTTTATGTGTAGCAGGAGTGTCCCTTGCACATACAAACCCACTACAGCTGCATTTTACTGGGTTGGGGACAGTAATTCCATTGGGCCACTATTGCAAACTGAATGTACTTAGTTGTCTAGTAGTGTGATTGTCCTGTCCACTTCATGCAAATGCAAGACCCAAATCACAACAGACGAACTGAGAAATTACATTAAAATAACCTTTGGATGAAGTCTCTACCAACTGCAATGGGTTAGGGTTAGGGTTACCCCCACACGCACACCCCCACCTTACAGGACTAAGATTAAGATTATGGCAATGACTCCAGAGATACTGCCGTCTACATCATTTGTGAGAAGTTGGCA
This sequence comes from Molva macrophthalma, assembly GCA_027123675.1. Classification (NCBI taxonomy): domain Eukaryota; kingdom Metazoa; phylum Chordata; class Actinopteri; order Gadiformes; family Lotidae; genus Molva; species Molva macrophthalma. Next base: position 2,637,790 of record JAOPJO010000088.1, on the reverse strand, counting down.
TATTTGGTTGTCTTGATTGGCATGTTGCATATGATTGATGGCACTATAATAACATATCTGCATCCCAGAATCCAGAATCTCTCTGTCTCGGCAGGAGCGATGCCTCACCAAGCCCTAGTTTATGCTGCTGCATAGATCACTGGTTGAGAGCGGCTTACCAGACGTGAGTTAATCTCCCCTGTCTACCGCGGTTGTTACTGCAATTGAGAGATGAAATATACTCACTGCTGTGTGGGTGTGCTTCCTAGGCCTAACAATTCAAGCAATGGTGGATAGCCTTTTAATCAGGAAGTGCGTGATTTGTGTTTTCACATAGCATTGAGGCAACTGCAAAACGTGTGTCTATTTGTTACTCATTCACAATGTGGCAGATCATTTAAACTCAGGCAGGATTATCGGGTGCTTGTTGACAGTGTGTGAACCCATGTGGTTTGGAGAGCTGTACCCTTGTGTGTTACTCTGATTATTTTGAGCATGGCTACAGTCCATTCAGTGCAGTGTCAGTTGGTAAAAATATAGTATGTTCCCACTCAGGTTTTGATGTTACTTGTACATGAGGAAAATGTAAGCTACACTTGCTTAAAAAAAACTGCTTGTAAGACAAACATGGTTGACATTGTGTCATTAATCCATACATGTATCTGCAGACAATACATTCAGTTTGGCAGGATAAGCCGTTAAAGGGTAGACTTAACATTAAAATCTCATCGAGGTTTGATTAGTTTCTATTTAAAAGCTATCCTGCGTATGTCCCTCATATATGCAGTTACTTTTAATAACCACCAGATGGAGCCAGTTTATAGTTTGGTGGATAAGTAAACAAGACAAAAGACTACCGAGGTTTTTTTTCTCTCAAGAGCGAGTATGTTAGTTGCTGGTTGGTTGCTGTTAAGTTTGTATCCCTCTTTAGTAGTCATTTGTTGCGGGGAAAACATTTCTATAAACCAAACAGTTCTTACTGCCCTCTGTTGGTTTTCTTTTCATTTGAGCTGTTTCCATTACATAACTCAATCAGTGACGACATTGAGTAGAAGTAGTAGTAGTAGTAGCAGCGGTAGTAGTAGATTTTAAGCAGAAACATTGCAGAAGATTTATAAGTCATATAGATGCGTTTGTTAGTTTGTTTAGAGACTTAAAGCACGCATGGCATTGGAATCAAATTACGCACATCGCGCGGGCATCGCATGCTTGGGAGGGACTTGGGTTCGGGGAATTACTTTCGCACTCAGCTTTCCCCTCTTTCCTCCAACACACCACTTGAGCCACCAGCACAAATACTAGCTCCGGGGAGGACACCTGCGCGCTCCGTTTCGCCCCCACGACTTAACTTCTGCGCTTGGCTTGAATTCGTATAATGTTAGGGAACAGCAAGAAACCAGCAACCAGTCGCAATGAACAGAAGAAGGCGGTGGAAAAGACTCACGACCCTCTGAGGAAACTTGGTAAGACATTTATGTGAGAACATTTAGAAAAGGCAAATTCGATGTGCAATGCACAATATTTTAAGTTTTTGTTTTTTTTTGCAGTCTGGGGTTATTTAATTTGCTCGACTCAGTTGAGTTTAATGAAATTCAACTTGTAGAACAATTTAAATAGCATGTATTTTTTAAATCGCCGGTCAATTTTACACATTTGTTCTAAATCAACTTATCCTTTTGATACAGGCCTAGGCCTTGTAGAAAATGACATTTCTTTAAAATAATGATTATTCTAACAATTATTATAAGGGTAGTTGTTGGCCTAGCACTGCTCATCCCTGATAAAAGGGGTCCAGTTCAGCCACAAATGTTTTTAACTCATGGTCACGACTCGCCAGAAATAGACAACTGCTGACACCACCCCTTAGAGGTCTGACGATGACGAGTTAGATGTCACACAGGCATTGTGTGTGTGTGTGTGTTTGTAGTTTACATCATTTTGTGGTCCGCTTTCAGTGAAGTATACAATGATGAAACTCGTTATGGTAGCATACGTCATTCATTTAGTCATCAATCATCAGACCAAATTGCCTAATATATTATAAACACTATGACCTAGTTTATTGCACGTGTTCCACATGTATCTACGCTTTGTAAAAGTAGAAATTTTAATGTGAACTAGCATGCAGTTTTTTGACGCCTGAGAAATCCCATGGCATAGTAGGCTGTGTGAAGAGGCTTGAATCTTCCCATCAATAACCATTCGTAATTCCTTTACAGGCAGGATCTCTAATGTTTCCCCCATTTAAAGATAACACAGCTGAATCTTGGGGCCCCATTTATTCTCCTCTGCTGCCCCCATTTGCTTAGAGGTTTTATAAACCTATTGCTGCCTTCGATGCTCATTCTTCACTACGGTGTTGGATGGGCTTAGCAGACATAGCAAGGAGATGTTTAGTTTATGAGGCCCTTGAGGGAGAAGTTATTTCACCAAGAGTGGAATGATTCTATGCAAATCTTTCAATTCTGGACACAGTTTGATTTCGAGGGTCAATTCAACTGCTATCATGTTCTTGACCCGCACCTGCTTATTCAAAGAAATTGATACCAAAAAATAAGTGCTCATAGGCCCTGCCACAAAGGCCTCTGTGTATTCAATAGGGTGTAGCTCAGATAGGCTTGTGTGTATTTCCACTTGTGAAAGGGCAAAAGATGGCGTCAAGGAGATGGAAATGGAAGTCGTTATAGCCCTTAATCACAGCTATGGCTGCCAACAATATTAATACAAAATAAGAGATTTGTTTAGAGAAATCAACCTGGTAACTTGTGACTGTAAATCTCTGCGGTTCTGTCGTCCTCTGAGCTGGGAGAAAGCAGGACAGGATTTAGCCCGCTCAGCAACTCTAGACTGTGATGATGTCGTTGACCTTACAGTGTAAATCCCTGGCTGCACAGTGAATCGTCGTTTTTGGCTGTCTGGTATTTTGCAACCAGGTGGGAAAAATAACTTGTTTTGTGTAGCGGGGAGCGTATCAAGACATTGAAAAGACAGTGGATCTGTGGAAATCCAAACGTTGCAGGTTACATGGAGGTGGATATGATTAGGTCACGATTAGGTCATTCTATGCATGGCAGCAGTAGCCTATGTTTTCCATTATCGCAAAGTGTCCCAATAATGCCTCTTTTACAGCAATGGTAATTTATTAAGTCGCCTGCTCAAAAAAATGACATTGTTGACACATTTACTAGTTGGCCTCGTCCAAAGGAACATAATTTGGCTTCAACGTGGTTCCTTTTAATAGCTGGTTTGAAGAGCTGTTTACAAGATGCGGTCCTGTTCAGACATTGACATCTTTGTTAAAAAAAACCCCTCAATAGCAGTACATGGGACCTAAAAAAGTGTTGCCTTTCATAAAATCTGTTTCCGATCAGTCTCTTTCCCGAGCCCTTCTATCTCCCGATCTGCGTTTACCGAAAACTCTCACTTTGGCGTTTCAGGCTCCACTGCTCACGGGCTTCCTAAATGAAGTCTTGTAGAATTGCAATGACTGCAACTCGCACCAACTCTCTGCCGGGCCTTCTCTCCTTTCAGGAAAACCATGGCGCGAACCATGAGATACTGGTCAGGCCCCGCCCCCAGTATCGCATCTCCGTCATGCTAATTACGGACATTTTTCACACCAGCGTAAAATCGGCGCGACCATGCTAGATGGCGTGACAGTTGTTATGGCAAGGGAAACCTGAACCAAACTCCAGAAGATGATGATGCTAAGCCGGCGTGTATAGGCCTGAGGAATAAGGGATAGAGACCAGTGCAATGCGTCTGAGAGCAGCTGGATCTCTGACCTTTCACCCCTATTGGAGGCACGTCCCACAGGCTGCAGTGTTGATGTGCACCTGGGAAAATATGTGATCTCTTTTCTTAGCGTGTACACTAACTTAAGAATCACCTCTTTGAGCTACTCTCTGTGTACCAGGCATTTGCATGTTAACGCACGGTGGTCAATACATCGATTGTTCCCATCCACCAATTAGTTTGTTTTCCACCTAATGGACCTCAAATCTATGCCTGTTTGGAACCAGTTTTTTTACATTAGTAAAAGCCTATGAATCCTGCTAATATCATTGTAATATTGTAAGTGGGCTTCTGAAAAGATGTGTGTGTGTGTGTGTCTGTGTGTGCCACCTTGTCATTTAGGAACTGACGTGAAGAATAAAGATACGATTTTAGATGTATAGAGATATAAGAGATGAGAGAGAGAGGTATAGCCTATAACAAATCTTATCCAACAGCTACTAAGACACCTTTTGAGTGGTTGAAAAACCTCCTGTTACTCCGTTGGCCCCTCTGGTCAGCCCAGAGGAATGCCTTGTGTTGGGTAACAGCCTGGCGACTATTAGTGGGAAACTGGGTTGTAGTGGTTCAAGGCTAGAGTGTGGAAGTGGTGGTGGTGGAGGTGGTGGTGGGGGAGTGTTGTCCGGGTCTTTTTTGTGTTTTCTTTCCCTCCCTCTCGAGTTCCTTTGAACTAAATCTGTGGCCGTGGCGGTATGCAGTATTCATTTGTTGTTACACATCCACATGGTTTCAGCCTTTAGCAGTAGATACTGGGGTGGGTCTGTGGTGTGGGGAGGTGGTGGGGGGAGTGGGGGTGGGGTACTTGGAGGGGCCTCTGTTGTGCTGTAGCCTTGGTTGCCGGTGAGGAACTCAGCCGGCTATTTGGCAATCAGGACGATCACAAGTGAAGCGGTTACAGTTGGTTTGTGAAAAACAGAGGGGGTTGATTAAAAACTAAAATGGGATTAAATCTCCTGAACTCGGCTGGAGCTACACTACAGTGGGGTAGGAGGATAGGAGGGGTATGAGCGTCGGCTTGGGACGATGGATCGAATAGCTCTTTTAAAAGCATAAAGCACTAGCTTTGTAAAGAGGTTGCGTCTCAGCCAGGGCAACCAGTGGACCAGAGAGGGCTCGTGTCCTGCTGTGATTCAACACAAACACGGGGTTGTCTTACTTGTTGTCCCAGAGTGGCTGTACTTGGTCGTACAGTTGCTTTGTGTATTCAAGAAGGATGTTTCCACCATTTCTTTACATAAAATATCCATAACTCACTAAAAGCATTTTCTGTTTATTCCCTCTTCTACATTTTGTTTACCGTGTTATAGGGCCCCGGATATTCCTGTCGTTTTTATTGTGATGATTAATGATAAAGATAAAATGATAAATGTCAGGCGACAGACAATTTCCTTTTTTCCCCCAACGCATTTAGTTACTTTGTTAATGACCCTTTAATGACACAGTGGCTCAGCTGAATTGATGTTTTGGGAGCTGTGGACGATTGAGCATTCTATCTAGCGCACATTAATGACTCTGTAATTATGTCGCCCTTTTGAGGTAACACTCTTAAACAACACATCTCAACAGCACCAAACTAGGAGCTCCTTCCTGTAGGGGTCAAGTGAGGTTGCTCCAGGTTTGTATATAAAACATATAACTATTGCTTTTGGTCTAAGCAGGGTGTGTACGCAAACAGAAGCCAAGGCCGGTGCAGAAAAGAAGCCTATTATTCCAACAATAACTGTAGACTATGATAATGACGATGGGTTATGGCTGTGACTATAGTGGAAAGAAAAGGGAGTGGAAAATCACACAATGATACGCGTCTCGTGATAATTGTCAACACAATAGAAAATACAGGATGTAGCTGCAGTGGCAGAGTTCCATGGCGGAGGGTTAAAGTCGCATGGCGATTTGTGTTGCAGGTGTGCAGGACAACGAGGACGTCCGGGTGATGCTGCAGGGCTCCTGCATGGTGAAGGTACGCTCCTCGCGCTGGCAGAAGAGCCGGACCCTGCGGCTGTTGGAGGACGGGGTGACCGTCTGGTGTGAGACCACCAAGAGCTCCAGCAGGGCCAAGGCCCAGCAGACATGTAGGTGCCTCTTTAGTGATTGGTTTTAAAGCGGGACCTTTCACACCAGCCGACGTGCTCAGCAAACAGTTTGTGCGGTGAGATCAGCGGTACGTTCCCGCCTTTTAGTCTTTGTACTTTGATTTTTAGTGTTTTGGAGGTTTTCTCTATTGCTTGGAAAGAGCCGATGAACGAAAGGTGCTCTTAAATCTTACATACAGCAGCTTTAAATGAATGATATTAATACAAAAAGATGGGCTGTTTAATAGGATCTAATAATAAAGATGATGACAATTCAGCAGCAAATGTGAATACCTATAATATAATAACCGGCCAATGTAAGTTATTGATAAGTTAATATAGTATGCCTTACATTTATGGACTAAAACAACAGTTTAATTTAAAACCTGTCAACCGTTGATGTACCTTAGGACATGTCGAAAGGTTTCTCAGAGGAAAGCACAGAAGCAGGAGGAAGTGTTTTCGTGGTGATGCAAGGTAGAAACAGCGTAATTTACAGAATATCAGTATTTGTGTGTTTCCCAAGCACTTCCATTTTCTTGGTGTTTTCAGGCACTTGGCTGTCACTACGCCTATCTTAATCAGCGTTAATGTTGTCCTCATCGGCAAATGTTCATCATCAATATATAACATTGTCCTCTCCCCGCTTTCTCTATCCCATTTGAAACAAGTTTTGCCTTGAAGAGTAGCTTAGAAGGCCTTTATACATGTATCATGATATGATTGGCAGGGCAAAGTGCCAACCGGAGGCCTCCCTTCTTAAGACCATTCCCATGTTCCAAGAGGCAGTAATCCTCAAGCTCCTCGTTAGGGTTGGGAATGTCATTCTTTGATCTCTGCACTTACGACCCCTTATCTCCCCCTCTCTTTCTCTCTCTCTCTCTCTGTCTCTGTCTCTGTCTCTGTCTCTGTCTCTCTCTCTGTCTCTCTCTCTCTCTCTCTCTGTCTCTCTCTGTCTCTCTCTCTCTCTCTCTCTCTCTCTCTCTCT
>JAOPJO010000088.1:2485918-2500421 GCA_027123675.1 Molva macrophthalma | reverse complement strand
CACACACACACACACACACACACACACACACACACACACACACACACACACACTTACACACTTACACACTTACACACTTACACACTTTATTTTTGTTGCTGGGTAAGATAATTGGATAACGACGTAATTTGTGAGGACGGAACAAGATTTTTTATTTTTTTTACCTCATAATTACTCAATCCAATCACATCCATTTATCTAATATTGGGCAGGTTTAATGCGATGACTGTATAGAGAAAGAGTTAAAGCATTGTCATAAACTACAAAGAAGGCTGCCTCTGATGTGTCACACGTTTCGTTGCTCTGATTGGTTTTAGTTCTAGCCAATTGCGTCCAGAGGCATTTTGGTCTGCACCCGTTGATGACACCCCTTGAAGATTGACAATTAACTAAGGTTTCAGACTTATTCACATTTGCAAATTAGTCTGGCTCTGTCAGGCTAGGATCCGTGTGTACTTTGAGGGAGTGATTGGGTTGTGATGTTTACCCTATATGGCAAAACATAATTATGTTGAGTCCAAGAGTATGTGTAAACCATTGCCTGCCTTTTGTTTTCCTTTGTGTAGCATCGTTTTTATTGAGCCCTCCTTTTGCTAACATAGTTTCGACGTAATTTCATATTGACTTGATAATATAACACCAACACTTGCAGAATATTATATTTATATCACAATTTAAACATCAGATTAACTACAACATGAAGACCATTTGGCCGATTTTAGATTGAAAATGTTCATCTGAAATCAGAGTCTTGTATTATTTGGTATTTATTACCGTATTCCCTTGCACTGGGAGATAGGAAATTGGAGTAAAGATTGGTTGTAATATTTATACACTATTCAGTTCCAGTCAATGAGAAGCATTAGACTATATTAAGATTCGATTTTATATAAAATCTCTTCAATAAGGTGTTTTACAAAATAAAAGTATACTTAAAAATAAATTACTGCCTGAATGACTCGGCAAACGGACCTAAATAATTGTTTTCAGAATATATTAAAATGTTAAACAGACCCTGAAATTGAGTGATAGCGATCACAGAATGGATCAGTGGTCTGATAACGTCAGTATTGCTTATTATTTTGGATCCAATTATTCAAAAAAAACATTTACCAAAGCTTTATATGAGAGCTCAAAGACCACATGTCCTTGAAAAGGTCATTTTCATGTTCCATATTTAATGTATTACTATTTGTGCACAGCCATTCTGTGTACACAGAACATCCACACATAATTGTCCACACACAATTGTCCACACATTTAAGGTACTAATTCATAATTAATTAAGTAGTTTTGACAGTTATTTTGATTAGAAAAATATTAATAGCATAGCATAACGGAGTGAATGTTACATGTAGGAGATATGATTTTGATTGGACTTGCTCAGAATGCTCTGACCTGGTTCAATGCATATCTTAGTGGTAGGAAAGTGTGTGTTTATTGGAGGCGATCAGTCTGATCTGCTTGATATTAATAAAGGTGTTCCTCAAGGCTCTATTTTGGGTCCCCTTCTCTTTTCAATTGGTATCAATGAACTCCCACTATTATGCCAAACCTCAAATATCCATTTATATGCAGATGATACAGTAATCTATGCTGCCAGTTCAAATACATTACAGATCATTGCTTCTCTCCAGTCCGACTTTGACCTAATACAGAACTGGTTTATTAATCAGACAAAGTCTTACATCATGCTGTTTGGTACAAGGTAAAGGCTTAAATGTGCTACTGATCATTTTTCCATCTCTACATCTGATGGTGCACACTCATTAAGGTTGACTGTGTAAAATATTTGGGGCTATGGATTGACTCTGAATGATCATACACAAAGCACATTGATAATTTATGTAAAAAGATTTGCTGTTCTATTGGTGTTTTGTACAGATCAAAAAACTGTTTTACCATTAGTGTAAAAAAAGAAGCTGGCATCCCAGTTGTTATTGCCTGTTCTTGACTATGGAGACATTGTATACCAAAATGCTTCAAAAACTGATTTGGCAAATTTAAATGTAATATTTAATAATGTTTGCAGATTTATTCTCAATTGTCATTTTCAAACTCACCACTGTATAATGTACAATCAACTGCAATGGCTCTCTCCCGACAAAAGATGACAGCTGCACTGGTCCCAGTTTATTTTCAAATGTATTCATTGCAAATATCCTATCTATTTACAGGAACTACTCATCCTAGAAAATTCAAATTCAAATGGTTATCTTAGACAAAATAATCATCGCCATTTTCATGTCCCACTTGAACACTTGAATTAGGTAATAAAGCTTTTAATTATAAGGCTCCTAGAGACTGGAACAACCTCCCAATTTCTCTGTAATCTCTGCAGTATTTAGGTTCATTTAAAAATGCTCTTATCATTCACCTCACAGCAGCCTGCTCCTGTTAACTGTCAATATTTACTGTTGTTATAACACAGGTGTGAGTGTCTAGATTTATTGTTGTGAGTGTGTGTGTTTGTTTTGTCCTTTCATAATTTGTCTAATTGTAACTGTACCCACGTCTATAACAGACATGGGTACAGTTACAATTAGAACGCAACAACGCAATTGTTTCACATTGCGTTGTATCTCATGTCGCGTCTTTTGTCAGGACCCCCTCGAAAACGAGATGGTACATCTCAAGGGGTTTTATCCTGAAAATAAAACTTACATGATATGATTTTGACTGATAAGGAACTTTAACTCTTAACAATGTTGTATTTTTTATGAACTTTCTCTCTAGAACTTTCTCTCTTTATTGCAACTTTATTGCAGGATAACCACTTGAGCACACAAGCATACTCTGTGGAGCATACTCTCTAGAGCATACTCTCTAGAGCATACTCTCTAGCCCAACCTCCCACCCCACAGCTTACAATACAACAACATACAATACATGAACAAGACATCTCAACAGAAAGTAAGTCATTTTTTTGTGCCAAAGAATTTGAATAATACACATATTTAAATATGCATACATACATACACAAATTATACAATTAAAGGCCAATCGCCCAGCCTCGATGGAGATTCTAGTACAACAAAGAAAGGATGCTGATATGTCGAAGTCAGTATGTTGACCTGAAAGAAATTAAATATAGTTTTAAATACAGCGGATAATTAAAGTGCTAATTTTAAAAACACATGTAAGCCAGTGAACAACTCTAAATAGACTTTGAATAAAGTTGTTAATCTTAATATATTTTTTTTAATCATTCAGTTTTCAGATTTGCATTTTACCACATATGCAATATCACACAGAATGATCATTGTTGTGTAACAAATGTGTTTAAACACTATTTAAACACTTTTCATCAAGTGTAGGTCTACATGAGGGGACGGACCTCATGAAAAATGCAATCCACTGACCTTCTTAAAAGTAACTGGGATGGCTGCATTACAAATAGGTGCATACGATGCTCGCTCTGAATTAATTAGGTCATTAGCACATGCAGCGTGATATGCAAGGTCCAAAGTACGGAGACTCATTATAATGTGCATTTACAATGATACGCCCCTGCTCAGTCGCCAGATCCAAGTGTTTCATATATAATACAGGCCTATACATCTGCTCTAAGGGAATCAGAGGCTGGTAATCTTCTTTGTCCGTGCATTCTCCGGACCACTGCTCTTACTGGTGGGAATGTCTGTTTACAAATAGCCCAAACTACTGGGACCAAGGAAGGTTTCCCACTGAGTAAAGAAACATGTCTTATTGTGCTGTTATATCATATATGTGCTGAGTATCCATAAACACACACAGATAGACAATCCATAAAGATACATTGATAGACACACACAGGCCTATTATTGTTGTTATTAATTCATTTTCTACTCGCATTTCGTTTAAAGGGATGCTTTTTCAACATTGACATTCACATGTTCATTATTTTAATGTTTTATTAGCAGCAACAAGAACACCCTATACGACATAAGAAAAAAATATATATAAAGCTGTGAGGATTATAATTCTGATACAAATGAGTCGTCCACCCAAAATTACCATGCATGTATTCCTTGTTGTTGTGCTGCTCCCAACGGCCCATGGAGGCACATCAAACAGCCCGGCTAGAACTCTGTTCACGAGCTGGCCGCTAGATTAAACCCCATAATGCTCTGCGCTGAGGCAAGATGGAAGAATACGGCAGCTGCGGCAGCGGGAGAACAATATTTTTGGTCTAAAAATCGAAACGGGAACCTAAGTGTGAATTAGATACGCCGAAACAGCAAGTTGGGGTCATGCACTGGTAAGGCGAAAGGACGAAACCGATTTTTTGTGAGACTTATGCCGACATTGTTACGCATACACGCATGGGACAGACAACAAAGCGCTGCGCAGTGGCGTTGCACTGCCGCTAGTTAGCTAGCTAGCTGTCTCGGCTAGCCGTCGCTAGCAAACCAGACGAGCATCATTGTTCGCCTGAGTTGCATGGGCAATTTGTGATGGGGGTCAACATAGTGCTGCTTGTGTTGTCGCACTTACGGTAACCCATCTTTCCAGACAATGCATTTACAAGGATAAATATTGAACATATTGTACAACAATGTGTCCGCAGAAACTCACATGGAAAGATACCTCAGAGTTCATGTTTATACCTCCCGGACGATGTCGACGCTGCGCGTACTCGCCTTGTGTAACGTTCACGTGCAGTTCTATTTTGTACTTTTATAACTAGATCTGAATGTGTAAACTTCATCGCAAACGTTCAGTTCAGTCGCTGTGTATGAAGGTATGTTCGGGTTTCTTCCCTAAAGGAACTTTGGAGCTTTAACGTGTAGGCGTTTAGTTCCCCAGTGCAGTGACTGTCCTGATGCATGGCCGTATTAATAATTGCATGATCCTGCATCACAAAGAAGGGCCCCGCAACACTAGGTTAGCCAAGTAGCTTGCTAGGCAAGCTAATTTAACGGCTAATGTCTTAGCTTTTCCGAGCACTATTGTTTATTTTTTGAAATTGCCGTCGCAGTTCACAGTGTAGGTTAACGTGTATTGGTAGCAAACCCCAAGGCGTTGTAGCCAACGTTTCGTCTTCATATCTTAAAAGTTTGCTTAACCCTTTGCGAGCACACTGTCGGTATTTGGCATCACATTATACGCATTAGCGAGATCAAATGATGATGGTGTGGCTATTCAAATGAACCATATGTAGTGTACGTTATTATGGGCCGATGAGCTTTAATGAAAACAAACGATGAAAACCCTTAAAGTTCCTTTAGACATAAATAGAATAATGAGTGTTTATTACATATTTGTTCAAATATGTGCACTGCTACGACCTTGTTATTTTCACCCCCGGAATTTGAACTCTGGTCTTTTAGCCCATTTGGTTATTATGCAGGATAAAATGTTAACAAGCCACATTTAAATCTGTAGAGCACTTTTTCCTGATACATTTCCAAAACTGTAGCCCGTTCAGACCAACCGTCCCTTGGCCACCTGAATACCAGTGATTTTCAATCCTCCCAGAATCTGGTTTTGTGTCCTGTGCTGTAGCATTAAAAAATATTTGCACTCAACCTATGTAAAAATATATTCTATATTACAGGTTTAGGGGTTAATAAATACAATATTTTAAGCATCTGCTGAAGAGATAGATTATCATTGTGTGTAGCCCCCTGCTTACTGTAGTCTGATCAGCCTTCAAACAATCAATGTATTTCTCTCTCTCTCTCAGGATGAAACGGATTGGCACCGTGTAGTCCTCCTACCCCGGCCAGCCCACATTCACCATGAACATCATCCAAGACAAACTAGGAAACGAATTCCTACGCTCCAACGGCGGCATGGACTCCGGCTTCGGCTCGGGGATGATCATGTTCAGCCATCTCCCGCCGGTGACCACGTTCACCCGGCTGGCCGCCCAGTCCGTGATGCAGGACCTCCCCCCGCAGGAGATGATCTTCAAGAAGGAGCGGGACTCGCCTGGCGGCGGTGGCGGTGGCGGCGAGGTCCTGGGCGGCGGGGGTCTGGTCTGCGGCCAGGTGGGGGACTACGTGCACACCATGGGCATCAAGCAGGAGAAGCTGACGGAGCACGACTACCGCCTGCCGCTGTACCCCGGGGGCCAGGGCAGGAGCACGGAGCTGCTGGAGGTGTCCCTGGGGAACCACCACCAGAGTCTGCTGGTGCAGGACCTCAGCATGGCCAATCAGGTCAGTTACTTTCCCGTTGTCCAGTCGACGAATAAAGCGTCTCGGACAGGTGATCCGAGGCATTTCTGAGGTCATTTCGAGCCATTCCAAAACTAAAAGTACAGCTTGTCGCTTCTGCCCTCCCTCGTTTGGCAGTTCTACACGGCGTCAATAAAATGAAACGCTATAAACCCGTCGTTTGAAAAATAATGCAGAGTGTAGGAGAAATGTAACTATCTATGATAAAGTCTATGATCAAGGGATGCTTGTTTGCGTCTGCTGCCAAGCAATAATGATAACGATATTTTATTAATCCCCATGGAGAAATTAATTCTCTGCATTTTACCCATCGTATGCTGAGCAGTGGCGCAGTGGGCTGCCTTCCTCAAAGGGCGGGCCCGGGCACCAACTCCAGGCGTAGCACCCGTGCCTTGCTTATGGGCAGGAGTGTTAACTTGCACTTTTGTAGGCGAATAGGCAAATCCTTAAAGTGAGTAAACTACGATTAAGCAGAAGAACCTCCGCCCAGAAGATTTAAAAAAATGCGATGTGAGGGGAAAAAAATGTCGGAAAGGTTTTATTAAAAAAGGACAGATTGTGTTGCTTAGGAGCAGGTGCGAGGGGCGTTGTCAAAATCCTCGTCACACTCGCTCGAGCAAGAGTGCGCCGCCAATAGAAAACAACCACTCTGGAAAAGAGTAGCTGGAAGTAGCAGACGCCTCTTAATTTACAGAGAACTTCCCCCCCCACCCGGTTTAGGAACGTGATACATTTTGGTCCTTAATAACACAAATGTTCATTGCACTTTGTGAGACCGGAACAGAACAGTTTTCAACTGAAAAAGTGTTTGTTGTGTTTACCCAGGGGTTTTCAGTAGTAGCAAGGCGTCCATGAAATTCCTGCCTCAAAAGGCCTGTGGTCACATGCATCACACACTGGCTCAGCCGCCTATTTACGTTAGTCAAGACGAGCGCTGAGGTAGGAATCAGTCGTGTTGTTTTGAATGTGTAAAGGAGAGGATCAAAATGTATTTTTCTTTTTTCCTTCAGCGGCTGTGGTTCATCATTAGAACACATGACCCATCACAACCGTCGGCAAAAAACATTTCTCTCCATCTCGGTCATAATGCTTACGCTAGCGTTGTCGGGTTATTCACAGTGGATGGATTTGGGATTTTATTTTGAATGCAAAGCCACTGAGAATTCAGAGCAGTTAATATAAAAGGCATCCATTTTTGGAGTAGCTCCAGAAAAAGTTATTAAGCATTTACGAAACATCTAGTGTTAATGATTGCAGAGTGTGCATTTCTCTGGGGCTATTCTCAGCCAGTGTAGCCAACATCAAACCAAATTACTATCCAGCCAAGCAGAAGCCTTCCCCATGCATGTAAACATCCTGTCTTTGATGATTGGTATAAATGTATCTCTGTATGTATGAGTTAGTTAGGTATTTGTCAATATTTAGCATTGAGCATTGTGTTATTGACGTGTGAAACAACGTCGTTGACTGGTAAATTACTTTGATTCGCTTAAAAATTAGTGTTGTAGGTGGTATCTGTACCTTTTTTATAAGGAAAAGGTAAGAATACCAAAAAGGTCGGTTTGATTTTACAAACGGAGCTTTAAAGCTTTCTGCCGATACGTTTTAATATGACGGTATCGTTAAATCATCAATCATCTTTATTGAATGTTCTGAAATGCTTACAGCTTTAACATTTAGTATTTTTAATTTAAAGGTGCTGTAGGTAAGACTCAAGAGTTGAGAGAGGGCAGAAAACAGTGCAAGATAGAACGAGTTTGAAACAGAACAACCAAAAAAACGTCCCCCCTCTCTCTGTCTCCTACCTCCCTACTTTTTTGCGCAATTGAGAACTGTTGCATTTCAAGCACCTGTGATTGACGGGCAATTTCCCCGGCCAAAACCAATCACGGAAAAGATACCCTGATTGGTCAGAAATGAGCCCGGGAGCTGACTAAAACCTAAAATGCCACATACATCAGCAGGCACAGTCCCCTCTAAATTAATATTCTCAAAGTGCATTTCCCTCCATCATAGCTGATCGCTATGCCAATTCTAACAAAGGATCTTATCTACAGCCACCTTAAGTTTGTTCTTAATTGTCTGTGTGTTAATGAAGTTTTAATGATGTTACATCAACTACCGTAACAAAATATTTACACATTAATATTTACACACACAGCGTTCAGTGTCGCAATGTTAAAACACCGTCCTAGAGGATTTCATAAGCTACGGGTTATTGGATATTGCTAGGTTCTTGACAAATTCGCCTCAATGTCTTCTCTTTGGCTCATTGTTAAACTTAATAATGGGTATGTCTGATTTTGATCATATCTGGAATGGAAAGAAAGAAAAAGGGGAAAATCTGAAGCATGGTTCATTGTCATGCAAGTTAAAATGAGTCAAAGCTTTCAAGGTTTTAGGATGAGAACTAAACAAAAGGATTACTCACGTCCCCCCCCACTCCAGGCCTACCCATAAGGAGGCTGATGTCATCTGGCTCCCTTCAAAAGCATGAATGCTAATGTGTTGGTGACGTCATTGCTGTCTTGTTGGAGCACGCAGCACAGCTTTTGTTCTTCTAGAGGATACACAAAGACACACACACGCAGGCACATGCACACACCTTCACACCTATGTACCACAATGGCTGTGTTTTTAAAGTTATTGTGTGTGGAAGAGGAACAGGAGGGTGAGACTTGGATTAAGCTAGGTCTGCAACCAAGGGCTATTTTCATAGTGGTTTAATCTAATGATTTAATAACAATTTAGTCTATAAAATGTCATCAATAATAGAAAATGCCATCACAAGTCCAAAGGGATGTCTTAAATGTGCTTGCTTTATCTGACAAGCAGCCAAGAAAATCTCAATGATTCCTTTTGTCACAACATTGTTTGTGAAAAATGTTTGTTATTTGTACTTAAGATTAATCGATAATCAAAATTTAATTCAATACATTTCCTGTTGATCGATTAATCGACTTATCGTTGCGGCCCTTAGCATAAGCCTATGGCTCATTGGGGCCCTCAGTATTGCGTTGACAAAAGGGGTCTTCTCATCTATTCCCACACATGGTGGGAATCCTAATACATACATTTCATGGCCATTGGAATCTCTCCACTTAAACTGCGGAAATCAGGTTTGTTTTGGCTAGATTCATCTTGCCACTTGACTATGTCATGAGCTCTGATTCATTAACTCCCAGCCCGGCTCCACATGGCCGAGAGGAGCTGTCCGGCCCAGTAATAAAGTGTAATTTATGTTCCAGTGAGGCTAAACAAAAGGAACAGCGACCACGGAGCATGAATGCCCCAGTGCAGCTGTGTTCTGGTGCCTCTCGTGCACAAAAAGACACTGCGCCGCCTTCTCTGTTGTCATGATTTTGTAAACAAAAATGGAAGCTCGATAAACCAAACATTGTTTGAGTTCAGAAAATGTAATAAATGGACTTGAAGCCACATTCTATCAGAACTATGTCTTCAAATGTGTATAGTTCTGATAATTCAAATGGGGCTTTCACATCTACTGAATTCTTTTGAAATATGCTTTTCTTTGGCTCGGTCCATATTAACGTCCTGGCTCACATGACAGCCGTAAGATGCTAAGGGGCTAGTTGAACTGAAGACGCTAAGACTAGTTTCTTTGCTCAGCTGGCTCACTGCTCTGATCCGCCCTTTGTCATCCTCACAGCTGCCCGGTCGGTTAGGAAAGGAGGCCACTGGGAGGAAAGGTCGAAGGTCAAATGGTGACGGACAGGAGGGGAAGCCCAAGAAGAGGCGAAGCGAAGCCAAGGTTGGTCATCATGTGCTTCTTGCTGTGCCCATTAGATGCTGGCCTTGGATTTGATGAGCACATCAATAGTATTTAACATGGGAGTCATTGTTAAATACTTAAGTTAAACTTAAGTAACTTAGGTATTTAACAATGTGCTTACAAAATGGATGAGTCTCTGTTTAGAATATAGTCTTGTAGTTTGTAAATGTATTTCAATGTAAGGTACATTAAAATGCAATAAGACAAATATATAATCACATATTCGACATGCACCATCCTCGTCATTGGAATTGATTCATACGGTTAACCATCGTTTTTTGGCCCGGCGCAGAGTATGCAAGTATGTCCGATGGTAACCTCATCCCGATGCCTTTATTCTCCTCCCTCGTTTGTTCCCCCCCCCCCGCTCAGCAATCAATGATGCTGGACGCAGATGGCTGCAGCCTGTCGCCGGGGACCAAGCCCCACATCTGCGAGCACTGCAGCGCGTCCTTCAGGAGCTCCTACCACCTGCGCCGGCACGTCCTCATCCACACCGGTACCCGCCTCCGACTCCCCCCGTTTCCACTGGCCTGACGTTGTTTGAAAGACCCTTTGCTGCGTGGACCGCGCCGTAGTCCGCACTCGTGCGCCAAATGGTTGCACGCCGTCTGTTCATATTGTTTTCCTTTGTCGCAGGAAATGTTGAACTAAACAAAATGGCGCGCTTTGGATGGCAAATGCAAACTTGCTTGTGGTCTCATTGCAGGTGAAAGGCCATTCAGATGCAGCCAATGTAACATGAGCTTCATTCAGAAGTACCTTCTCCAGCGGCACGAGAAGATCCACAGTGGTAAGTCCTCCCCGGTCTCCAGGGTGTCGGCGGGGTCAGTTTTGAGGACCAGGGCAGCGTGTCGTTTGTAGCCCTGTTCTTCAATGATCTCCAAGGTTGGAGCCTTTAGCATAGTTTCAGAGGAATTGCGACAATTTTGGGGAATACAGTAGTGACATTTTCTCTGTAACACGGCTGTGTTTTAATTGTATGAAATGTTTCTCCTGTGTTCCTGTGAAAAACTGGAATTCTGTCACCTAGTTACGACGCCTCATTGGGAGGATGCAGTTGAATGTAACGCAGGTTGGACGTCTTTAGGTTCTGCGGATGGCTCTCCTGGGTTGATCCGAATTGAGTTTTGTATTTTTATTCCTCCTAATGTCCAGGAGAGAAGCCATTCAGCTGTGACCAGTGTAACATGCGATTCATCCAGAAGTACCACATGGAGAGGCACAAGAGGACTCACAGTGGAGAGAAGCCTTACAGATGCGAGACCTGCCAACAGGTATACACCACAAACATTATGGACTCTTTACGTGCATGCTGGACATCTAGGGCTTAGGGTGTTTGACTTCCGTCCGAAAGGTTCGGAGTTTGGACCCCGAGTTCATCTTGTAGGCAATCTTCAGCAAGATTGCTAACCCCTACCTACTCACTAATGACGCGTGTCTAACTTCAAAGCATCGGCTTAATGCCAAAATAGTCAATTGCGCATACGACATACATTGAAATGCATACACACATCGGGAGCCAAGCCGGTCCACATGTTAGCTCTGTAACTGTCCAATTATTCAAGTATTGATATTGTCCTTCAGCCATTTGGCACGGCCCAAGTCCACCTGTTGTCGTACCTGCGTGTGTTTCAACCTGGCCCGTGGGCTTCACCGTAGGCATGGTTTCTCTTGTCTCTCAGTATTTTTCACGGACGGACCGTTTGCTGAAGCACAAGCGCACCTGCGGGGAGGGGATGAGGAGGGACTCCGACCTGCTGGACCTGGGCTGCGGCCACGTGGACCAGGCCTACGGGGTCACCCAGGGGAGCGCCGCGCCGGCCGGTCGGAAGAAGGGGCGCTCTAAAAACAACGGCGAGGGCGGGGAGCGCAAGAGGAAGAAGGGGGCGGGGTTGGCGCTGGGCTCGGCCCAGGCGCCCGCCGGCTACGGCGTGCAGCACTACCCGGTGGATAACCACGGGGGGTCCTCCTGCAGGGAGCCGGGCCCCAGCGCCTCGCACCAGAACCCCCAGGGCCACCTGGGCGGGGCTCCGAAGATGGCCTTGAAGAAGGCCAACCGTAAGGCCCAGGACCAGGCCAAGCAGGCCCACCTGGAGCCCAGTGCCAGCATGGAGGGCTTCCCCATGATGCAGAGCAACGGCGCCAAGCCGTGCGGCAACAGCAGCACCTACGACGACGCCATGCAGTTCCTGAAGAAGAGGCGCTACCTGAACGCGGGGAACAGCGCGGCGCCGCCGCAGCCGCCGGGGGGGGCGGGCAGCGAGTACGACGTTGGCGCGGGGCACCTGGCGTCCCAGCCGTCGGTCATCCAGGGCTTGGTTTCCGGGGCGATGGACGGAGAGGCGCCCCTGGCCCTGCTGGACGCGTCGCACATGGGGCTGGACAAGCTGGACCGGTCGGGGATCCCGGACGAGGTTCTGCAGAGCCTGCTGGACCACTACACCCAGAAGCCCGACGGCTCGCCCCACGACCTGCACTTTGACCTGGGCGACCACCACGCGGGGCTGCACCCCATCGCCGCCGACGGGGCGGACCCCTCCCACGGCGCCCACGACGCGCCGAGCCCCACCGGGGAGAAGGCGGTGCTCATGCACGAGTACTCGCGCTTCCTGCTGCAGGCGCTGGAGCGCACCAGCCACTACGCCGGCTTCCACCACAGCCCCGGCCCATTCTCCGCCTCCGTCCCGGGGAACCCCCTCTACGCCGACAAGAACATATACACTACGTCCCCCCTGGAGTGCGGCTTCGGCCAGTCCGCGGGCTCTCCCTCGATGCCCGCGTCCTCCTCGCCCTCCTCCACCTCCTCCTCCTCCGTGCCAAAGTCTCACTTTGCGATGCTGGCGGGCTCGTCGCCGCCGCAGCACGGCTTCCAGCTGAGCGGCCTGGAGCCCTCGGCCCACCAGCAGCTCACCCCCTCTCGGGAGCTCACGGAGCAGACGGACAAGCAGCAGCACCACGCCGCCGCCGCCGGCTCCTCCTCGTCCTCCTCGCCCCCTTCCTCCTACCAGATCAGCCCCTCGGACCTCAGCAGCCAGAAGGAGGCGCGGGCGACCAAGGGCGCCGCCCCTTACCGGCTCTCCGCGTCCCAGGACCTGGAGTCGTCCCTGGAGCCCAAGTCCTCGTACCACATGGAGAACTTCGCCCAGGCCTTCGGCGCCCAGTACAAGGCGGACGGCTGCGGGCTGGCGTACGGCGGGGACTCGGGCGCCGAGGTGGACCACAGAATACGGACCCCTGTGTCTGAATTCTCAGGGTATAGCAGTTTGTTAAGCGATGTCAATGAGCCAGTAAGTACAGCTTCCAAAACACCAACGAGCCAAAGCTACAGATGAGAGGGCGAGGGGCTTTTTGTTTGTTTTAGAACAATATTTGGTTTGTTTGAGGGAGAGCGAGAGAGAGAGAAAAAGGATGTCCATTTTTCTTATTTTTTCGTGCATCTATTTTATTATTTTATTATTATAATTATTATTGTAATTTTAATTATTCAGACACTATGTTTTGTACTGCCACAAACGCACCTCTCCCCACAAAGCCTGCAAGGCCTCTTACAAATGCAATGTCATTATCATAGTAGGATCCATATTTTTGCATGTGAAAATAAATCTATTATTCACTCCACATTTAGTTCGAAATGGATTCACTCCATTTTAATTTAGTCCATTTATGATTAAAGTACTCTTTATATAAAAAAAAAACAAGCAAATAATAGCAATGAAACACGTATTTGAGCAATCAACTTCACAAGTGTAAGATTTAAAAGAAAGGGGAAACAATAACGATGGCAGGGATCAGCCTAGAACTGAAAAAGCAAAAAAGAAACAAAGTTATTGTCTGTTACACGGTTTTAAAGTATTACTCAGGAAAAAAAATGTGGGGAATGAATGAGTTTGTTCCGGCACGGCACCCAGCCGTACCGAAGTGTGCGTTCAGAACTTCAGAGATGATTTGTTTTATACAATGTATGTTTCTTTCCTTATTTTGAATGTGTGCAACAATAACCGACTTCTGCCAGCTCGCATACACTGAGAACACTTTCCACTTGGCTAAATAGAGATTATGGTACTGTCTTGTCAATGTGAAACTCAAGTTCTCTTCCACAAGGGCCATATATAGAATATATATATATTTATAAAAAATATATATGATGTAAAAATACAGATTTAATCATTCTGGGCAAGTGCCAGGTGAAATAGAGGAAGAGAGGACGAAGGCCACTTGCATGTGTAGTAGTTCAAGAACGAAATCAAGGCAGCGACTTTCCATGACACTAGGGGTCACCGTTGCGCAGCAAAAGAGAATGGTTCACCCTCCCGGCGCCTTTCTTCCTCCTCAAATCTCTCTCTAGAAAAAATAATCCAATCAGCACTTTGAGCCGTTTATTGCATTGAGTAAACTCCCTGTCATATCAGAAGAGCTCAGACAAGCTCAGACGTCTACCATGGACTGGCTTTCACACATATGCCTGTCGGTTTGGGGCAGGGATGGTCTACGTTGGGAGTAGCCTGTGGTTTGATGTAGAGCCCGACCGATACTTATATATATA
>JAOPJO010000088.1:2359382-2372071 GCA_027123675.1 Molva macrophthalma | reverse complement strand
GTGCGGCTTATATATGTACAAATCATTCAATTTAGCTGCTGCGGCTTATATTCAGGTGCGGCTTATAGTCCGAAAATGACGGTAGATACAGATAGACATGTGTCTATCTGTACACACAACCACCGGGCCCCTGGGCTTGGCCCTTCATTGAGGCCCCAGGGGTGCACTTGGAGGAGGGTTTAATCAGCAGCAGAGAGGGAACAGACACTCTGCTAGCTGGGACCATGCAGGCTCTGTTGAGTGACAGGCAACACGGAGAGGCAGGGTGTAATAATTGGGAGGAATGAGAAGAGCTGATATTGCATTTAAGTCAAAACCCCACAGCGTTCTCGCTCTGCCCTCCGGCGTGGCCAGCGTGATCTCGTCTCACAACGACCTCATGGGGGAGAGAGGGAGAGAGGGAGAGAGAGGGAGAGAGAGAGAGAGAGGGAGAGAGGGAGAGAGAGAGAGAGAGATAGAGAGAGAGATAAGCAGAGCTAGAAAGAGGGAGAGGAGTATTAGGAGCTAGGAAAGTAAAAGAGAGACTTGAGAGAGAGAGAGAGAGAGAGAGAGAGAGAGAGAGAGAGAGAGAGAGAGAGAAGCAGAGCTAGAGAGAGGGAGAGGAGTATTAGGAGCTAGGAAAGTAAAAGAGAGACTTAAGAGGATTCAGAGAGAGAGAGGATTCAGGGACGAAGCTTTGAAAATGTTTTGTAAAGAGGACATGAGGCCACCATGGGCTAAACTGATAAGAAGCATAAGAATAGGCATGCAATAAAGAAATACATTTAACATATTAAGATATGTTGGTTTTATTCATACACGGTGACATATGCATGGAAAATATAACATTGTGTGTGTAGTATATAGATTTTTTATTTTATTTTGCATAAATATTAATTTACATATGCATTACTGAATGACTCGCAAATGGTTGCATAGCCATTCGCTTGATGGGATTAACGCCGATCTGGTTTCATGGGTGAATTAGTCGCAAATTAAGGGCAATTGAGTGCTAATAGGGGCTATTAAGTTTCATGCGAGTCTGTATTCTGCCTGGCTTCCTCTGGAAACAGCCTGGGATCTGCCCGCTGGCGTGACATATGTGTGGTGAAATAAAACATAACCATTATACATTCTGTGGACCAATCCGTGTAACACATGTAAAGACCAATAATTACTTGAAATTAGGGCTGGATGATATGGCCAAAAATTCACTCTATCAATCACTATATGTTTTCTGATATTGATCGATATTGATAATTATCACGATATATATTTAATACTAACAATAATGCTCAATTTCAAAGTTGTAAGAGTATTCTCCTTAGGACAGAACCCTTAAGAAACCAGAAGGATAATTATGGTTTATAATATACAATTATGTATAATCAGAACGAATAGGTGAAAAACATTAAACAGATCCAACCTGGCTTTACGTTACACACTGAATAAATAAAATGTAATAATAATGTAAACGACTGCTGTGATTCCCATCACATCATACGTTTCAAACGTGGCTCAAACATTTTAGAGGTAGTTTACTGAACATTGATTAAATACAATAATAA
Source organism: Molva macrophthalma (assembly GCA_027123675.1). Taxonomy (NCBI): domain Eukaryota; kingdom Metazoa; phylum Chordata; class Actinopteri; order Gadiformes; family Lotidae; genus Molva; species Molva macrophthalma. Next base: position 2,370,524 of record JAOPJO010000088.1, on the reverse strand, counting down.
ATATGTAAACAACTGCTAGAGAGAGAGTAGAGCTGAGGGATTGATGTTCGGGCAAAATATCTTTGCTCAGGCAGCGCTTACTTAGCATCCAAGACATTCATTATATTCTTGAAGCCCTGTTTTGCAAACGTGCTTATAGGCATCATATCTTTACAGTACGTAATTCCGCTGACTATTTCTCTGCTTCGATTTCTTTTCGTATGGGGTAACGGCCCAAAAAGCAGACCCATTTGTTGGTTGTCGAAATTCAGAAGTTTGACCAGCAGTAGGGCTCCGCTGTAGAACTTTACTTTCATCCCCCCCGAAGCTTTCGGGGGGGGTGGAGGGAGGCAGACCCACTTGAAATTCAGTCCAAAAGAACCATGTTTTGCCAACCAAGAGTTTTCAGAGATACCAGTTTATTTGTGTTTGATGAAACAACCCCGAAAGCGACTATGTTTTTTTCTTCCGTCTACAAGTAGCGCATGTCTAGGCAGAAATGCCTATAGCATTCGCTTGATTGTTCAGCTGCCTAATATTCTCTAAGATATACTTGCCTCGGGAGAGTCGAGAGAGAGTTTTCAAGTAAATAGTAAAAGCTCAACACAAGAACCGACTACAGCCATATCGGTCGTAGTTTGAAGAAAGTCTCGTGCGCAGCCATATGAAAGATGGAATCGGGGATGGCTCGTCAAAGAGCTTCCATCAAAGGCCATCACGGATTTGAACAGCGTAGGAGAAGATCCAAGAGGAACGAGTCCCAGACACATTGGGACAATGCCTCTTCTCACATCTGGATCATCGCGTCGGTTTCAAACAACACGGCCTTTGTTCTTCTCTTTGAAAGCATAACAAGTGAAAGTCCATCAAAGATGTTCAAATGTCAACCGCGGGGCAAGTACTGACTTTGGTTTCCTCATCCTACGCGTATCCAGCTGATAAAGGGCGGGCTTTCAATCAACATCTGCTGGCCTTTCCAAAGCAGAGGCATTACACTGTTCCTAAATACCAGCTCCAGCAACACGCTTTACACAAAGATTGTATCTCAAAGAAAGATCGCTTGTGTTTGATTAAACAGTAGCCATGTTTGTGTTGTAACCCAACATAACACTCTGAAGTTCAAAACAAATGTATACGCAGGCTAATATATCTATGGTTCTCTCTCACTGTTTAACTATTTATGCAATACCTTGTTATATTGTTCTATAGCTTGAGCTCATGCACATATAACCACACACATAGCTCATAGATCTGCCTGAATTAATGGTTAACAGCAACAGTACTCCTGTGCATCCATTTTGCAAACATACATGTGTCTCCCAGGTACATATCTTCCCCTCTCACTATATATATATATATATTTATACAGTTCAATGGAGGTGCATTTTAAACGCATGAGGATTCTTTAGATTTTTTTAGCTTTGTTGAAAGAGGTCCCATATTCATGAAACCTTGAAAATAATCTGTTGCCAAGTAGCATATTCCAAATGAGGCGAAAATAATAAGAAAAGGCAGATTTTCAAAAGTGAGTAATGGGAATAATTACACAAAAGCACGATAACACAGTAAGCATAATAAAACATTCATACGGTGCATTATTTTTCTGTTATGCTGCTGAATCTATACAAATAATTGTATTAGTTTCTTCACATCTTATTCCTTCATACAATACATCATTTATTGTTCTTCTCTCTGTGCCTTCAGGCTGGCCGTGAGGCTTCACTGGATGGAGAAACCATGGTCTGGAACGAAGGCCTGCCATTGGTCACCTGCTGTCATTCTATCCTCATCACTAGGTGTGTCAGACCAGACTCTCTCTGAAGCAGCCAATCCGCTGCTACGAGCCTCTAAAACCAAGACAAATGCACCATGGCAAATAACCGCATAATAGCACTCCCATAGAGGGAAAGGGATAAAAAAAAAATATATATATATATATATATATACATGAATAATATTAATAAATAATATAAATAATGGGACAGCCAGCGGTTTATACTGACATATATCTGGCCCTGTGCGTGCATGTGGGCGAACGCAGAGTACGGTGAATAATGATTCATGGTAAAGTAGAACATAATTAGCTCTCCTCCCACTATGGAGAATGGAGATATCATACCCGGGTTGCGAGGCCAGTCTCCAGCGGCAGCATCAGCGTGGACGGCTGCCGGCCTCTCACGGCCTCTCAGGCCTCTCAGGCCTCTCAGGCGTGGGCAGAGAGAGGAAACGCGTGAATGCCAAGTGGCAAATGTTTTGTTCGGGTTTTTTGTCCGGTGTAGTGGATGCGTGTGTGTGTGTGTGTCCATGTTTTTTGTACGCATGCAAGCATGAATAGACGGAGTACAGTGCGTCCGTGAGACTCAATAAGACCTCGTCGACGGAGGGGGAAAATGGACGCCTATTGTGAGCGGTGTTGCTCAAAACAACATCCAGTCACGACGTTTGGAGACGGGGGGGGGGCCTTCACGCGAGGACGCCAAGCTCTGACGGCACCACTGCAGCGAGGCTGACTCGCCCCACATTAAGGGCTCCATGATGCTCATCTCGTTTTTCCCCCCTCGGTCTTCGTACAGAGTTTTAGTCCCTAATGTTCTCGTTGCACGTTTAAAGCTGCAATCAGCAATTTTTTCCCGCCCCATTTTCTTTTGATTTAATTGTGTTTTGATTGGGGCCTCGTGGTTCTTATGCGCTGGGCTCTATAGCAATGTCCAGAAGCCAAACGAATGCAATGCGAACCACGAGACCTCATCAAAACACAAGCTAATCAAAACAAAGCGGGGGAGCACAAACTGCTGATTGCAGCTTTAAGGTCACCGAAGATCAGAACTCTAAACTTTTTCAGAAACTAAACCGCCGCCCAGCCACAGATAACGGATCCTTTTGTGTTCTTAATTGGGTTCGGATGACCAAGTCCTCTTTGTACTAGTCCCGGTGAGAGGACAGGTTTCTCCAGCTGAGCAGCACAGCGACCCCTTAACAAAATGTCTGCCTTGAACTCTTATAGTGACGCGGTATTAAACCTATCAACCGATACAGACCATAGAAACCGATTTTTTCCCCCGTAACTGCGGTGTGATGTGCATACTTAAGTGGTGACTCTTTTGTTTTTGCAAGATGAGTTGTATGGTTGGGTCGTTCCACGTAATCCACCCCCCCCCCCCCCCCGACCCATCCTGTTGGATATGATGAAAGTAGCCATCCAACACTTCAGATTGAAGCACAGTCTAGCACAGTTTACGTTAAATTGCTGAGCCATTAAATACAATCCCCATCCAATCTAGAGTGCAATATGAATACAATCTCCAAGAAAGGCAGTTGTGTCTATATCTCCAGCCTAGTATTATACCGATATCTTGAGACCTAACAATGTGAGATTGCTAGTTCCTGGTAAATCTGGCATGACATTTCATTCTAGGCACAGGTGTTTGCTATGTATGATCTATGTAATCATTTTAGACCACGCACTGCGATATGTCTTACTGCAGAGCTGCTAGCACTATACAGTTAGTATTTAGACAGATACATGGGCCAAATAAACTCTCAACAATCGATTTTACGTAATACTGCATTATGAAAACACGACAGGGTTAGTTATGTCCTCCCACAGGTTTCAGTTTAGACGGGCAATTTCAAGAAATGTATTTAATGATCAATATACATTTCAGAAACAATGTTAATTTGAAAAAGCAGCCCTAAGGGTTCGCTTTATGAAGTAGTAATAATAGCATTAAGACCGACATGACCTATTAATGTTAACACTAAGGAAAGGAAGAGGAATGTAAAGGGACATTTATTTTCCAGCCTTAAATTGATGGGGAATTTCTTTATTTGAAATGAAACACTGGGGTGATTAAACCATATATCCCCGTTTGTATTAAAGAGTAGAACCGTGGCTAAGAACGTATAGATAATATAATTGTCTAGCAGTAAAATAGGATTAGCATTAATACAAGTAGCCCAAGTGGCATTAATGGGACTCCTTCCTTGTCAGAAGGAATATCATTCATAGCACTGCTGCTTCTACACAGCTATTAGGAGTGCTAGTAATACCATTTATACCTCAGCAAGATTAAAGACGATCTTCAAGCAATAAATGGAATACCTAACATCGAATACGTCTAATTGTTAAAGAGTGTAATTCACATGTGTCCAACAGAAGGCCCATGGGCTTTGTATATTTACTTATTATAAATATAAATATATAATATATATGGCCCTCAAAGCATCTGTAATATCAGTCTTTGGCCCCTTTCATAGAATGAGTTTGACAATGGATCCATTTCTTAAAGTGTGGGCTACATGGTGGATGGATCCAGCACAGTGCAGAGGGGCTGAACATTGAGCTGTGCGTGTGGGGAAAAAAAACGAATCGCAAGTACCAGAAAGCAAGAGGAAGCGAAAGCAAGGATGACTTGGCTCTGCTTTCCCATCTGAGAGAGGCACTGAAGCCACGACACCCACCACCACGCCTTTGAGTGGTGCACCACCATGGCACCAACATGGAGGTACACACCGGACTGTATACCCGAGCATTTCCTGAGTACAAGTTTACAATGCAGGCATTTATGGTCGGGCTGGTAAGCAGACAAAACTAAAACAAGCAGATTTTGAGCAGTTTGAGGCAGTTGACCTTTGAGGTTTACACACACACACACACACACACACAACACACACACACACATGGACAGAAGGTGAGCATATAAAACCAGTGGGCAGCGATAAAACCAATAATAATACCAGTGAAACTTAATAATCCAGTCCTTAATAAAACAGTTCATGGGGATTGGCAGCCCTCTCATGGCTGTGTCTCCAGTCAGGGAAAGGACCTCCGAATAGTTGGTTGATAAAAGGTCAAAATTGGTATACGCTCAACTTTGCACCCTTTGTTTTGGCATGTTTCCTCTGCACTCATAACGGGGCTTTATTCAGCGAGAGTTTCGGGGAAGAGACGTGTATCCCAGGCCAGATGGACGGACACAAGGAGCCCATGGTAAATGGAGGGAGAAGGACAACGCCGGGGTAAATAATGAGATTGGGGAGCGATTTGTGTCCCTGCTCCATACTGTGTTAAGAGAGGTCACTAAAGCACTGGGCTGGAGGCTAATTGACTTTTAATTAGAGTCTACCAACACACACTTGCACACACACAAGCAAAAATTTGCCTATCTGATCCGCGGATAATAGGTTGTCGCAAAATGACCTTCGGTCTCCAACTTGGCTTGTCATATAAATATCGAATGCTAAATGGATTGAATTAAAATAATAATCAGTCATTAAGTTGAAAAATAAGTAGACAGGGTTGTCATTCTAATGATTGATGCATGAGAAGTTTACAGTTGCAAGTCTTGCATACATCAGTGAAGGCGGTTTGGAATAGTCTGCAACATCGATGAGACCGCAGGATTCAGCAGAAGCTGGCAGCATAACACACAGCAATTCTTTAAGTTTGTCCCTGAGGTTCCATGTTCGACTGCATTCTGGCTGCACAGCAGAACTCCCCATCTGAACACAGATGGACAGACATCTCTTATCCCGGTCTCCTGTCGAAACCACTCAGGCCCACGAGTCCTGTGGCTAAAAAAAGCCTGCAAGGCAGACTCAGGGTGGGAGAGAGAGAGAGAGAGATAGAGAACGAGAGACAGGGAGAGAGAGAGATAGAGAGATGGATATAGAGAGAAAGAGAGAGAGACAGATAAAGAAAGAGAAAGGGACATAGAGAGAGAGAGAGAGAGAGAGAGAGAGAGAGAGAGAGATGGAGATAGAGAGATAGAGAGAGAGAGACATAAAGAGAGAGAGAGAGAGAGAGAGATGGAGATAGAGAGATAGAGAGAGACATAAAGAGAAAGAGACAGAGAGAGATGGAGATAGAAAGAGAGATATATAGAGAGAGACGGAGACAGATAAAAGAGAGAGAGAAAGAGGCAGAGAGACATAGAGTGCGAGAGAGAGAGACACACATACAGAATGCTCAAGAGGCTTTCGATGTTGTGGGAGAAAAATAGAGCGACAGAGCAGGAAGCGAGAGGCTTTCTTGATGTCTTCATCTGAAAACAGAGACAGAGGACCCCCCCCCCCCCCTCCTGCCAAACAGCAGACACCACCCTGAGAAGCGAGGCAGCTTGCAGACTAAATATTCCTTCGGCAGTTTGGTTCCTGGGGACGGGGAAGATGGGATGGACCGGCCCCTGCGGCTGACGGTCACATGGTATGCGTCACGCAGCAGCATCTTCGTCAGAGGGGGGGGGTTTCAGTACGCGTGCGGTCCGTTTCAGCATCTGACAATCCATAAAAACAACAACGGGCCAAAGACCCCTGATCCCCGCGCGAGGGTCTCTTAGCCCAGGGGACGCGTGACCTTTCGTTTGAGCGCAGACGCGTCGACTTTGACAACGGTGGACCCCGAGGGAAGACGCGAGGACATCATGTTTGTGATACGCTGGCCGGTACACTCACGTGACGTCGACGCGCGCACCACTGTGCCGTGTCATTCATCGACGGTTGCGTAGCGTACTGTATTGTGTGTTAGGGACTCGGGGGCGGGGCCGTGTTAGGGACTCGGGGCCGGGGCCTCAGACGGCAGAACCTCAGCTCGCCTCGATCGACGATCGACCCGTTGTGCCTCGGCGTGACACGTGTCCAATCGAGCCGGGAATCGAACCGATTAACTCTCTAATTAGGCTCCGTGTCTGCCTCCGTCGCTCCACCGAGGAAAGGGGATGGTGATCCAGATACACGGTGGGGGGGGGGGGGGAGGGGGGGGCGTCCGCAACGACACGCCCCAGCTCACCTAGCTCCGCCGTCTCCACCTCCCCTCCACGCCACCGCCTAACCTCTATTGGCCGGACGGGGGAGAGGTGGCGTGATGCAGCTCGAGAGCGTTGCATCCGCCCTTCCTTATTCCTTACACCGCTCGCTACTGCCGTTCTCTGGGACGGCTGACTGCCTTTGGGGACGCGTACACACACACACACACACACACACACACCGCGGCAACGTAACAGCAATGCATCAAAAGCTCCAGATCCGGTCCAAGTGTCTTGTGCAGCTGCCATAAACTGAGGCTTGGGGTGAATGGAAGCCCCTTCCTGTCTTTAGTACGGTCCTATGTTTGTGCGGTCACAAACATGGGACACACTTTGCCCTGCCTTGTCCTATGTGTGCATGCGTGTGTGTTTGTGCATGTGTGTGTGCAAATGTGTGTGTGTGCCCATGTGTGAGTGTGTGTGTATGCATGAGTGAGTGTGTGTGTGTGTGTCTTTGTGTGAAATGATGCATATGTGTGTGTGTGTGTGCGTGCATTTGTGTGGTTGCGTATGCATTTGTGGGCGCATGTGTGTGTGTGTGTGTGTTTGTGTCTAAGTGTGAAATGATGAGTATATATGTGTGTGTGTGCGCATTTGTGTGGTTGTGTATGTATTTGTGGGTGTACGTGCATGTGTGCACGCATGTGTGTGTGTGTGTGTGTGTGTGTGTGTGTGTCTTAGTGTGAAATGATGCGTTTAAGTGTGTGTGTGTGTGTGTGTGCGCGCATTTGTGTGGTTGTGTATTTTTTGTGCGCATGTGTGTGTGTACGTACGTGTGTGCACGCGCGTGTGTGTGTGTGTGTATGTGTGAGCCAGGAGTGCACCCATGAGTGAGACAGACCGTGACTGGGTGTTCATTAAACTCCAATGTGTCCGTCTGACGGAGGGCTGCATGTGGCTGACCTCTGCCACCACGCACTCAGTGCTCTCAGTCACCACCAGCTCCACCGCCCGGCCGGAGAAAAGGCCAATTTCTTGCCTCATTGATCCTCCATGTGCTTACCACGCTGCGAGCCTCGGGACCAACCAGCATCCAGCCGGGCCGGAGAACTGGACTCTCGCCCGGCAACCCACGTGTGTGTGCTACGCTTTCTCGCAATCCCACACACTTTCATTTCAACAGATGCAGAGGGAATCTTCATCTGTGATCTTTGCACACGGAGGGTGAAAAGCCACCGTGTTTGACTTGTTAATGGGATGGTTGGTAAATGGGACGGCGTCCAGTGCAGTACACTGTTACTGCTCCTACGCGTTTGGTTTACACTGCGGTTTTCCAGCGACCTTTTCCGAAATAAACAATCGATTTTCCTGATAAAGGCCTGCATGAAATGTCAGACACATACTTGTTTCCTTTGTTTCTTCCATTCTTTCTCAAAATCGTTCCAAGTGAACTTCAAATGTTTTGTGAGCAAATCACTTCGGACCGTAAACATTCTTGGAACTGCGTTATCATTTTAATTCCCCCGTCTTTGCAACAACTATATATCACCCTACCCGTGCAGCACACACACAGCTTTTTACAAATTAACTCAAAAGAAAATTAATTTATAAAAATTTACATTTGGCCACAAACCAATTTCATTGTACTTAGGATGAGCTACCAAGACGATTTCAACAAATAAATAAAGTGAACTGAAAGATGAACTGAAAATGAAAACGTTTGCTCAGGCATTTAACTACAAGGAATGTGTCTTTAATTGCTGATTCATTTCATGGTTTTTCCAGATGTATTTACTTCTTCGCAAATATATATTCTATACACTTTAATACAAGCATCCTAATTGCTTACGGTGCTTCTTTATACTAAACATTTCATTGTTGTGTCGATACGTTCCGGAAATGTTCTGTAAGTTTTCAACCAAATAAAGTATGTTATTATTACAGAAGCTATGCGACAGGTTAGCCTCTGTAATAGCTAACCTCCCCCAGGGTGTCTTTCACTCAGCGACTCTGCCACTGCTCATAAATTAATCCCTTCAATTGCACATTAAACTATTTAAAACAACCTCCCACCCAGGGACCCACCGACGCACCAGCTATCACGCAGCTACGCTACAAACGGCAAATAACGAAGCCATAGGCGTGCAAAATACTAACCGAAGGCACTCCAACACGTCCGCAACCAAACAGCGGGTGATTAACACTAATTCCCACTTCACAATGAAACGGACCAGTGTCTTCTTTTAAGCACTGATAATGAAGCCCGCCGCGGATAGTGGCGAAGCCATCGCTGGTGGTTTCATGGTGCATCTGGCTTAACCACACTTCCATCTGAACTTTGTTGGAAACAAGAAATGAGGAGAGATAAAAAAAAAACGTAAAAGAGCAAAAGGATTCCATTTTTTTTGATGCTTTGGTTTTCACTCAGCAAGCTCATTAGTTGGATGGGGGAGGGGGGGGGGGCGATGCACATTTGGGTCTATATCAGGAGATTGTTTACCTCCAGAATGAAAATGAGCCAAGAGCTGCTGTGTGGTCTCCACTCTGTAACTGGGGATCTCCGCCACACTGCACTCGCTAGGTAGAGAGCCAGGCCACCCTACTGTCTCCTAGGTATAGACCGATATGTCAGAATGAGGTACGACTCTGCCATTTTTACTGCACCCTCTATGGTTAGAGACTTAATAAGCTCTACCTAAATCTGTGAAATGGGGCTTAAAATGCTTTGGGTCAGAACGACCCTTCAGGGCATTCAGTCGGCTGAAATAAAACAGGACTTCCGATGCGGTCTGCCGCTGATCTATGGTTGGGCTGTTCGTCACTGCCCATCGTTATCAATTAGCCAAAGAGCCATCTAGGTCACATGGTGAACTAAATCATTACAACCATAAATCCCCCGTCGTGCAAAGGTTCACATTGTTTGCCCATGCATGCAAGATGTTCTGACTTTGCATTGCCTGATAAGCTCCTACTGTACGCCCACTGCAAGAGCCTGTTTGGTTCCGGCTCTAGAGTTTCCACTGCTACGGCTTTCGCTATATTTAACAATTCTAAATAAAACATGACTAAAACATGCCAACGCCTCCCCCCCAAAAAAAACAACTCACCCATCCTCTCTCTGGGACCCAGTGTTTGCTATTGCCTCCAACAACCAGTCAACCACGGTTCACGAGGCTGCTTTGAGAGAGCAGACGGCAGGCTAGTCGTAGGCTGGCTGAAGCGCTCTGGTTCCAAATGGAAGTCTTACATTTCATTCGTCCTTCAAGGACACAACGACTGTGGTAGCTAGCTGATGCATTCTCACGGAGGCTTCCTTGAAAAAGACTTTTCAACGTTTTCCTTTGCATGTTTTTCTCCATACATTTTGAGAGACGGATCACGCCAGACGCTTTGCAATGCTGCCTCAGGGGCTATGAAGCGGGTTCCGGACTGACAGACGGACCCAAGCGGACAATTCCCCCAAGCGGACTGACCTCCTCCCTGTACTGTACATAGTGGTTACTGTGATAGACAAGGGGGAGGTTTTAAATCCATCCTCACCCAGCGTGGCCCCCTAGTACACCTGCTGTCTCTCTCCAATGCCTCCATTTTGTTTTGCTGTCTTCCTTAAGTCACCGTTATCCCTCTCCCTCCTGGATGCACAATGAGTCATGTTTCCATTCCCTGAATAAAACGCTTGGGAGGCTTGCTCACATCGATTTTTTGCACTATCTGAAAAAACAAGTTGGACGGAGAAGAGCCGTACTTTATGTGGGAGTTCGGGAGATGGTGCGCTGACCCTGGCCTGTGTCAGTTAAGTTAAAGCAAAAGGCTGACAAGCTGGCAAACGCTAAGCACATGGGTGATGGGGAGAGATGAGGCCTCAAGGTTGCCATGAGAAATACAGAATATACAGCACGCTCCGAATATAATAATGTATGCTTACATTCGTGCTACAAGTTTTCTTTGTTAAAAATATGTGAAAGAACATAATAAGCTCTCACAGCTCTCCCACGGAACAAGAAAGCAGGGTGAGATAGAGAGTCATAGAGAGAGAGGTCGTAAAGCAATATGCTAGCTGGTGAACCATGGAACAGCTTTTGGGTTATTCAACTCACTTGTCTTCTTGCATGCAATTGATTTTCTCTGCAACACACAACCAGGGGCAGGCTGTCCAATTACTCGCACTTTAACCCTGGTAATCTGGATGTGGATTCAACACCACCGCCGGAGAGCTGGGGTCCAGCCTGGCTTGAATACTCACAACCTAAGACACAATGGTTGGGAGGTTTGGCAAAGGAGTACATCTTAAGGGGTCTATTCATTCCTCTCTCTCTCTACATCCCTCATCTCAGTCGCCCCGGAACTGAGAAGTGAGGCGGCGTGCCTTTCAAACTAAATGATCGCTGGGCAAACGGAAGACGTGTAGAGGGTCCCCCCC
>JAOPJO010000088.1:2275290-2291721 GCA_027123675.1 Molva macrophthalma | reverse complement strand
ATCGTCTTGACCAAGTCTACATGCCTAAATGCATTGAGTTGCTGCCATGTGATTGACTGATTAGAAATTTGCGTTAACGAGCAGTTGGACAGGTGTACCTAATAAAGTGGCCGGTGAGTGTATAATCAGTAGTTAAACAAATGTATAAATAATTACTTTCTAATTAGCACTTTTGTTTAGTCCTATTCCCACAGTATATCACCACAATACATAAAGTGTTCTAATTACGTTAAATTAGTCCTCCTATTAGTGTATTAACTAAAACATCTACAATCAGCAAGTCATATATCCACCTACACAAACATCTGCGATGCATCATTAACCGTGGAAGGTGATATCACATATACACATGAAACCAATAAAGGATGAATGAGTTTGACGGCTGTCAGGGATCGGAGGCATCTCTACAGAGACTCTCCCAGGTAACCGTGATCCTCGCGGTTTTCTACCGCCGCTAGAGTGGAGGACGGGGGTACAAGAGTACAAGGAAGAAGCCAGAGTAATAGCCCAGTTAAAAAGGGGTTACAATAGTCCAAAACATGGATGCATTGAGGGAGAGAGGGAGAAAGCAAAGGATGAAAACGGAACGCCATACGGCTAGTGTGGGAGGGAGGAGGGAGAGAGGGGAGGGGGGGGGGTTGGTCCACCAGTGGGTGGACAAAATAATACGTTGTAGGGAAAAAGAGTGGATAAGTGTCTGAGAGGGAAGGAGGAGCAGTGAGGCGTAGGGGAGTGGGAGTGGGGGATTGGTAGTGGAGCTGGGAAGGCGTGGCGGTGCCTGGGGGATGGCTGCCTCGTTTATCCCACCCGGCGGTTGGCTTCAGAGGCGCTACCTCTGGAGAAGGAGACTTTAAACGCAAGGTAGCTGCTGCCGCTGCTCGCCACTGATCTGTTAATACCCACAGATACACTGAGCCTCGCCGCAGCACACCGGGGGCCAGATTGGCTAGGACAGTGTGTGTGGGTGTGTGTTTGTGGGTGTGGGTGTACATACATACGTGTGTGTTCCTTTGTGTGTGTGTGTGTGTGTGTGTGTGTGCGTACTTACTTACGTACGTGTGTATAAGAGAGGGTGTGTGTGTGTGTATGTGTGAGCGTGCATGTGTGCACACGTGTGTGCATGCCTGCGATTTTGTGTGTGTGGGTGTGTGTGTGTCGGTGAGCGAGAGAGTGTGAGAATTCGTTTGTGTGAGAGTTTGTGTCTGTGTGAGCACAGGCATGTACGTGTGTGTGTGTGTGTGTGTCTGTAGTTGCCAGCCTTGTGCACAGTCACCGCTCAGGGTGGACCAGGGCTCTTACCCATTTTTGTATTTTATTTTTTTCATCTCAGACTCACTCAAGTGCCTTCTTGGCCGGTGTTTATCATAATTGTATTTTAAACTTGACATACTCTGCTAATGTTTATATTATACTAATGCAATCCCGTTTGAACATTAGAACAACTGTAGAGTAAAGTACTTGAGGGGGGAAAGCAGTACAGTTAAGGTCTGAGCCTACTGCAGCCGGTGTCTCTCGTGGGATCTGAGGGTTCGCTAGGGTGAGGCAATATATTCTCAGTGTCACCCTGGATATACAAAATGATGGGTCGACCTCCATGACAAGACTAAGAGCTTCATCTCTCTCTCGCTCGGCCCCCTCACTCTCTCTCTGGCGAAACCCGGCTGGTGCAACACACACTGTCTGTATCCTCAATCATCTCCATATCACCATGAAGCCTGGCGTAGTCAGGTCATTCATTAGAGAAAATACAGTGTTTACACTTTTGCACCATTTTAATTATGAAATCACTGTCATGCCAGTGATACTTAACATTGTGTTGATTCAGTAATTATCACGTTGCTAATTTGATTTCTCCTACATATGAGGAAGCCTGGAAGCTAAAAAAAAAAATAAAAAAATTTAATTGTATAATTACTCTGGCATGTCATTGATATAGGGTTGTATGGAGTGTGTGTGTGTGTGGTTTTCTATGTAAATGTGGTTGAATATATACTTTTTTTTCTATCAAGCACTATACACTCTTATCACTGCACCAGCCTGCTACGTTGTGTTATCTCGTGTGTACCATGAATTCACCCCCACCCGTCGCCTTCTGGTCCCGTTGCATGCAGCCACCGCAGCAGCGAACAGTGGAGGAGGGCGGGGTGTCCCTGGGCCTTTTGAGGGGTATCCACTTCAGCCACATTAAGCAGCTGCCGTACACCACATATGCGATGCTGCCTGTTCTTATTTAGGGATCCTGTATAAATAGGCGGCTGAGGCCCCCTGGGAGACGGAGTGCGGTGCGGTGTCCCTCGGAGCGATGTACCTTGGAGAGCACAAGCTGGGGGGTTGAGCGATGCTATGTGGAAGAAGAGAGGCTGCTTTAAAGGCTAACACTTCCCCTTCTCCTGGGGATGGAGGTGGCATAGCACGCCTGAGGAGGCCCAGATCAGGATGAGGATATCTAAAGATTAGCCTCCCTCCCCGTCTTTACAATGGCACCGTTGTTTGGGCTGCTTTCTATTTCTAGATCTATCCAGATAGATAGCTGTCTGTCTTACTGTCTGTCTGGCTGTTTATAACTATCTGCATGTCTGTCTGTCCGTCTGTCACTGTCCTCCTGTCTGCCTGTCTGTCCGTCTCACTGTTCTTTTCTGTCAGTTTGTCTGTCTCTCTATCTTCCTGTCTGTCTATCCGTCTCTCTGTCCTTATCTCTTCCTGTATTTCTCTCTCTTCATGTCTGTCTGTCTGTCTTCCTCTATCGCTTCCTCCTTAGTGTTTGTCTCTGTCCACTGTGATATGTGAATCTGTTTCAAATGCATATTTGTGTAAGAACCATAATGGCACCATTGAGGATGCATGCATTTTGAGACCATCAGCTTTACAATATATACAAATAGCAGTTTGCTAGTAAGCTAGTTTCCAATTAGTGGTGTCAGCTGTCCCGTCTTCATAAAGTACTGTTTGGCTCCTGTTTGCACTTTCTCACTCTAGCATTGCGAAAATGTGCAGACCTAAAACACATCCATTATGCTCAAAGGGGTGAGATAAGAACACTCTTTTTCCTCCTAAACTTGAAGGTCAGTCTGGCAGCTGTGCCCCTTCCTCTCACTCTTAAGTGAATATATATTTTCCAAATAAACAACACAGACCCGAACCCAAACCACCATTATTCATCTGCTCCACTGTGCTGCTATCGGTGTGTGCATTCGGAGAGGGATCGACTGCAATCTTAGGTCATTTATCTTTCCCGCTCCAGCCCCTTGTTGGGATCAGCGGGGTCAGCTGCAGGTGACCAACAAAGCAGTGGGTGAAAGATGCCCACAGCTACATCTCCCAGCACAGGGAGAAACCAAGAGCTTCTGTGCTGTCTAATCGTTTACTCTCTAAATTGTGTGTGTGTGTCTTTGTCTCCGTCTGTGTGCGGATGTTATCTTGTATTGTATTCCCTGAACAGCCATTGAAAAGACAACAAAAGTGAAACAAACATGCATGCAAGCACGAGCATCGTGCATAGAAACACAAACACACACACACACACACAAACACCCACACACATACACACACACACACACACAAGCACATCCACCCACCCACCCACACACACCCACACATACACACACACACACACACACACACAGACACACACACACAGACACACACACACACAATGGAAAAGTGAGAACAATGCTTATAGGACATTAAAGCATAGAGGATGAAAGCAAAAGAACAAACAAGTAGAAAGCGACAACAAAACAAAGAATCCTCCAATAAACCATATCATTAGTGCGAGTATTAGTTTATATATTAAAGTTATTTATATTACGGTACGTGCTGTTTGAGGTACAGGTAATTGATGAATCTAAATGCCCTGAAGTCGTGTTCTGTGAATTACGGCGTAAACAAAGATACAAAAACGAAACAAAAAAAGGAAAAGAGTGGAGAGAGTTATATGGAGATCAAGCGGGGGGAGCCGGCAGAGGTAGACGGAAGAATTCTCGTCTCCGTATTGATGTGTTTGATCTCACATTAGCTGGGAGCTGCTTCAGGGGCCCCATACGACGCCAGGTCCTCTGTCAGTGCTGAGCACGGACCTGCTAAAGGGTCTCTTTGTTTTCCTCCGCTGACATCACGCTCGCTCCTCCCCCAGCTTTAGGAGTCAACACCGTTTCCGTGCAACCTCTGCCATGTTTGGATTGTTTTTGGGGTTCTTAACCAGATTACAAGAAAAGTGTGGCTTGAAGGTTACTTTTTGTTTTGTTCGCCACATATCAGACAATACCAAAACAATGTAATACTAGGCTAAGGACCACTTGAGCAGTTGCATCGAATGCCCTTTTTCCACACAAAAGCCTAGGTCAGACATTGATATTAAGAGGTTAAGCCTAAATTGGATCCATTCCAAGCTGCATTTTAAAAATATCACATGGAGTATATTAGCATACACAGTAACCAGGCTACATTCATTATTCAGTTAAGTGATTAACATACTCATTATGGTGTTTACATGACCACAAAATGGAACCAAGTTATGGTCAGTTGAAGACGCGCTACATCCAGACACACTTATTGTTGTCTTTTTACTATATACTGGCATGCTGCAGCTCTTTCGTTCTGCACACACACTGCTGATTACTTTACTATGGTGATGATTTGAGGCGCTTTCACAACAAAATCTCCAAAGTGTTCCATTGTGTAATCCACCGTCGTAATGTACCTTTTTATGTGCCCCACCGGTTGTAATCAATTTTGATGAATCCTTCATGGAAACTTGATCATAAAGCACTCGCGGTTTCTTCCCACTAAAAGCCAAGCGGCAGTAGACCCAGGAGTGTTAAAGCCAGGGGAACCCCAGGTGGACACCTGGGTAGTCACAGAACATGGCGGGTAGAAGCCACGCTACCCCTGCAAAGAGATATGGGATGCCTGTAACAGGGACAATGGATCTAGGTAAACCCTTTTAGTCAAATCGCACCCAACTACACAGTATAATGCTCTGCGATGCCGGTGCTTGTATCCGTCAATAGTTGACATTTAGGCCTTGCGATCGGTATAAGTAGTGAGGGCGGTATATTGACGCGTCCCGCATTATCCATCCAATACATGCGCTGTGATGAATACACTCGCGCTCTTGTCATGTTCACATCTAACGGCTGCCGTCTGTGCCAGAGCAGAGTAGACTCATTCGTCCACTCAGTCGGCGGGTCATTGATCGACTGCACTGTTCCTGATCAAAATCACCCCTGCTCTGGGGTAATACGGCACTCTATTAGAGCGACGGGGCTAACCAGGCGTGTCATGGCCTCTTGACCGCCGCCTGTGATAGCAGAGGTGTTGGGTGACCAGCACCCCTACATACCTGCATGTTGCAACAGACCCGCCTCAAGCTCATGTGACTGGTGTGAGGGACCATCCAGGATGTATGTGGGCTGGATTTTATTTGTGTATGATATGCCCCGCATGGGCCATGAGCCATTCATTAATTAATTATTTTATTTTTGTAATCAAAAGGATTTTGTTCACAGTGCCTTTCTAAGTGGTTCAATAACCTAATACTAACAATAACTTAATTTATAGAGCACCTTTTAATATATGTAGTGCTTCACATTAAAACTTTAGGGTTAGGGTTAGGGAAATTATAAGAAAAATAGCGCCAAATTAATAGAGCAGACATGAAAGCATCTTTCTTTTGGCAATGATGGAGTCTTACCTTTTGTTTTTTCTTTTGTATTGGTGTAACCAAGTTAATTCAAAATAATTGTTTTTTCAATAACATCTATGTTGTATGATCAAAATACAAATTCTTCTTTAAAATCTGTGGACATTGTAAATAACAGAAAGCCCAAAGGAGTACATTCAGCACTGCTTCTTGGTGATTTTTTAAAAGGGAAAAGAGTATCTGTTTTATATATCCAAAATCCAAAAATAGATGAAACCATTTGATGACCATCGACCGTAGTTTATATTTGTGTAACCATAAAAGATCAACAGCAGCTTAAAAGTGATCAAAAGGATGTGACTTAACAACTCTTCAGTAAAACTTCACAACACTGAACAAAAAACTACAGGAAAATGGGTTTGTTTATCACTGTTTATTTCCTGTAACATGACAATACATTTGCACTGTTTTTGTTTTTAATTTTTTCAGTTTGTCTATACAGTTGTTGAATTCTACCAAGTTAAATTGCATGCATTTTGAAGCTGAAAACAATGTCTAACTTAATGAGCAATCCACCAATGCCTGACTTGGCTTTTTGCTGACACAGTCTCTCGATGCTAATCTCAACTCAAAGTGAAGTACGTGCATTGGGGTTCACAAGATATGTCTGTAACTGCGTTCCATCAGGACAACATTTGCCCAATTTGGTTGCTGTTAGATGATAATTAACAGAGTTTATGTAGATCTAGTGTCATCTCCTGGGACGGATCTTCCCCTGAGGGAGGTGTGTGTGTGTGTGTGTGTGTGTGTGTGTGTGTGGATGCATGCTTGTGAAATCTTAAGAAAATCAAGATGTATGGTAGGGTAATTAAATGAGGTTTGCAGATTATTGAATGTTCTCTTCGCTGGCCAAAGCCTCCCTCTCTCCACATTTACACACACACACATTTACACACACACACACACACACACACACACACACACACACACACACTTACACACTTACACATACTTACACACACACACACACACACACACACACACACACACACACACACAGCTCCTAAGATTAAAAAGACAGTTAATGATGTAGCTTCTCTGCTCACAGTGTAGTTCATTGAGCTCTCTACATACGGAGGAAGGGCTGATTCTCCCCTGCTTGTCTTCCCTTCCCCATTTTTCTCCAAGATCCATTAGCAAATTGCCTTTCGCCATCTCCTCCCAACTCTCTCTCTCTCTCTCTCTCTCTCTCTCTCTCTCTCTCTCTCTCTCTCTCTCTCTCTCTCTCTCCCCCCCCCTCCCCCCCTCCCTCTGCAGTGGCGCTACGACGGTGCTCATCCACAGTCACTGATCGTTTGATTACCACAGGAACCCGTGCGTGACTAAACACACTTCAACTAATCCATTCGCACATCCTGACCAAATTGAGAGTCCACCTAACCATGCATTATCTATTCTCCCACCCCGCCAACCACGCACGATCAATTCATTAGAAAGAAACAACAGCAACAAGCAGGCTTATACGGGAGGTCTCGTATCGCATCTTTACGGCTGGCACGGCACCCATCACGTCAACCGAACATAACATTCGGATCATTATTAACACCTTGGAGGCATACGCAACAAAAAAACGCCCCGTGTCAATTATTCACATCATCCTTGAATAAACAAGAGAGCAAACTAGCATGCTCCTACTGTCGCGGTGCCAGGTTCCCCAGACCTGCCTGCGCATCCATTTTAATGAATTAACAAGCCCAGGCCATCGCCGATGAGTATGCTGCACAAAAGGGGAAGCTCATGTATAATTGATGAAGTGATTAAATGTATGGGGTTAGTAATTCAAGCAGCTCCTGGCGATGATGAGTCTCCGCGGTTGAGTCCGTGGCCTGCTCATCTTTCATTTGATTTTTAGATTCCTCCCGTCTATCCCCAGCAATTCTACTTTAAGAGTGCTCTTTTGAAACGTCTGCCAGATGTTCTTTTGGTGCGTCTGCAGGGCTCTATGGTGGTCCCTCTCCGTTAGTGAAGATCTGTGACAGAATGGAAGGGTCACATTTCCTCTTTTTACCCTGCTTAGACGGATACAACAAACTTCTTTGTTTAGAGCGTGTTAAAACGTTAAAATGTGTGTAGAAAACAAAAGCAGTGCGCACTCTGCCGACTTTAATAAATCCCAAGTAAAATTGTATTTTGTACATGTTATACCACACTTCCAAATACATGGTTTTCAAAACGCTATAGTCTATAGTCTTTGTCTGGTTCCGACCCTGAACCCCTGCCCATGTGACACTTGACTCTGCACTCATTTCCACCGAGCCAATGAGCGTCTTGTAGGAGGCACTCGACAAAAGATAAGATGACGGAATCTGAGCGAACAACAGCAAAACACCACGGTGACTCCTAAGGCAAAAGGTTTGGATCCTCTCTCTAATGTCTCTTTAAAGTCTATGGAGGCTGCTATTGAGGCTGTTTGGCATAAACTAAATATAGTGGCTCTAAAATCAACAACAGAGAGCAACGCCACCTGCGGAATTGTTTTTCCGCTTAGTGATTGGATTAGGAGGAAGGCAGCGAGCCCAGTCTCCAAACAGCTGAGATGGAAGAAACTCAGACGGCACTCTGAAGGGAAACAAAGTAGAAATTCAGAATGATTATCAGGCTTGTTAGACGGTCTCATTTCTGGGTGACCGAGGAGCTTTCCTAGGACAGTAGTTACAGAGATACTGCTGTGGGGCACAGCCATTGTTCTACTGGATTAGAAAGATGGACATTTATGGAAATGCTTCATGAGAACAAACACATACAATAAAACGATGTGCAAATGATGCAAAGGCCTGTCCTTAATTGACATCAAGGGCTTTCTGTTTTTGATTCTTGTAATCAAGATTCTCTTGCTGTAGGACTTTGGGAGCATAATGCATATTCTATATGATATTTTCAGTTCTATATTGACGTGCAAAAGGCTGTACTTTATAAGCTTCTTAATCAAGCGACAAATGACAAAGTCGGTCTGATGAAATGATTGTCACTTAGTAGTTGCACAGTTAAATTAATAATGTATTAATTAAAGGGCCCCTATTTTACCACCTGGTGTGAGTGTGATTAGCCATTACAACTTATTTCAAAATCTGCCTTGCCCTGTGACATAGTGACAAGGGGGAGGGGTCCACCCAGATGGACACAGTATGATGGATGGATCAGTCTACCAGCCTACCCAGTGGACTGTACCAACTGGTAACTATCCATCATCCATCTAGGTGGACACTCCCACTTATGATGTCACCATGTCACAGCCCAGGGCACATTTTGAAATAAGTTGTAATGGCTAATGGCACTCACACCTGGTGGTAAAATAAGGGCCCTCCAAGGAATGAACTAAGAGCATCACTCTTGCTCCATGAACTTTGGCACTGCGCGCCGCGTGGGTGATGGTGCGCGAGACCCGGAGGTGAGCCGATGAGGACAGACGGGAGAGAACGTCTTCTCTCTGCGTGTAAAGGAGCGAGACGTGCCCACGTGAACGCTGTGCCACAGCTGTGGGGTCATCAGAGGACCCAATCCGCTGTGCCGGTAGATTGCTGATGCGGTTATTTTAAGGACTACAGTCTAGGGAGGATGGTGTCGTCATGATGTGTTCATGATGATGTAAGCCTGTGTGAGCTGACCTCTGACCCACGCGTGAAACATCTGTGGGTCTATTTTTCTCTAGAGAGTTCAAATGAGTAAAAATCTATCTTCAGTCCACAAAAGGCTGTCAAGATCTGTAGGACTTTGTTCTTGTCGGGGAAAGGTCAACATCTATAAAATCGCATAGATCAGTTCAGCAAATGTTCACAAATTTTGTTTTTTTGCTTTCGTGTGTTCCATTGTTTTAATATGTACGCACTACTTACTTACGCCACTTATGTACGCACTACTGTATTATGATGAATATTTCTTCCATACTCACCTCGCAGTTCATTTCTGATTTCTTCATCCCTTCTCTTAACAAGCCGTCTGTACATTTCTTGTGTTTATTTAAGATAACATATCTGATGAGAGTGAAGTTATTCTTTCGCCTGACTGGTGATCAGCCGCAAAGATTGAAGATTAAACATTTGAAAATAAAGATGACGATCACAGCTTTCATTCCAACCCTCCTACTGTGGACATCATGACTACACTGTTGTGAAAGAGCGTCAACCGCGAGCTCAACCAATGGGAGGTCGTGGTTCATTCGGGATTATGATTGGCCAAAATGTTGCGGCAGCGCTCAAACTCTCGTTCGATCCTAAACGACCATGCGCACCGCCCACAATTTTCCGAAACTCGGTAACTAGGCCGTATTTCACGCGCGGAACCTTTATACCTCAAATACCCATGGGGTCCGTGTCAATTTAAAATGACCACTGTTGCAGTCGCTCAAGGACCTATTTTTTGATAATGGAAGTCAATGGGGAAAAAAACGCTGACGGCAAACAGCTCAGAGCTGTAAACGTTCACGTGTAGAAACCGTGCGTAAGCAGATCTCCACAAAAAAGTTTGACCGTGGGGGGGCGTTATAACTAAGGGTCAAAATGAAAACAATATTATTCAATCAATCACAAGCTTGCTTCTAAGTGGCCCAGGGACTTGAATCTTTGCGCGCTTCGCCCATTAGCCTTGCTAGCATTAGCATGTTAGCATGCTTGCAGAAAATTGCACGACATGTAGACATAGTTTAGTCTAGTTAGATATATAATCTAATAACGGATATATAATCTAATGCCAACCTAATATTCGTAACACTTTTATTCAGTAACACTCCAATACTCAAACTGCTGTCAACCTCTCTCTCTCTCTCTCACTTTCTCCCTTGCCCTGCCACTTTTATTTTATTGAACATGACGACTTCAATGCACAACTGGTGCTTCATCATGTTCAATAAAATGGTCATCTCATCAGCACTCAACACAGCGGTATCCTTGGATGCTGCAAGACAGGCAGTGACAGGAAATGTGAAAGTACTGTTACTGTTTAATTTCCCTGCATTGTTTGACTGAGTGTGAGCGTAAGTTGGGGATAAAAGTGTTGATTTGTTCACTACAATGTATATGAGATATACTGGTTGGTTTGCAGCATTATCGATGCATATTCCTGTATCATTGTATAACGGGCAATGCTATATAGCTCTGTAGATTTGAGTAGAATATAATATTCCACGTAATAATAATGGTGATGCTACAGATTATTTATTATATGTAACCAATTTGTAACATGTTTACTTATTCTGCTAATCCATTCCTCCCTTGCCAGTTTTTTAAATAACAGTTTCAAACGGTACTCTTGTGTACATCCACTAAATATGATTTATTGTCCCTCAAGTCTGTGATCGCCGAGTAAACACTTTGTAATCTGATGAGACAACAGAAAGTTCAGCAGGTCCCTGAATATAAATAAACAATGAAACTGCCATCACTTTTTGAATGCATTACAAAAGACAATCCATTATCTCAAGGAATATAAATGAATAATGTCTTCATTCCTGATGTACATTTAGCAAAAGCTACATGCACTTTGTGGGAGTTTGGCATATATATATCTAAACAGTAATTATGTCTCGTAACAAGTGTATTTTGCCCATCTCACATTTTTTACCAAATACATAAAAAAATAGTTGTATACTCAAACGGCCTTCACGGCTACATAACTTCCTTCCTATAGGGACAGTATTGTATTCCATTTTTTTTTTTTAAAGAGTATTTCACTTTTGTATTTATTGTATTCCCATTCTTCAGTGCGCACGCCATTCCAGTTCCAGTTCCAGTTATCCATAAAGCAAACACTGGGATCTTTTGCCTTCTCCAATTAAAATCACACATTGGCAAAAAGGCACGACTGGCAGAGCTCTCTCACAGCGTCAGTCTCTCAGCCCATCACCCCCTCAGACGCACCACGTCCACCACTTTAGCTGCAATTGACTTTTCTTTTCTTCCCGGATATACTCGAAGGCTTCTCAACGCAATACATGTTTTATAAATTATGTTTTGAAGCCCTCACCCCAGCACACACACACACACACACACACACATACGCCAGCACATGCACACACACAAACTCACTTCAGGAAATAACTGGTAATGTAGCAAATACTGCAGTATACAGAAGCACATGTGAGAGAGACAGACGCTACGTGTGTGTGACATTGTTTGATTGTGTGCAAGTGTGTGTAGTGTATATATGTAGGAATCCAAATTAATGTATGTGGGCAATTATGGGTGTTCTGGACTCAAAATGGTAAACAAAAGGTCATGGTAAAGAATAAATCAAATATATATATATATTTATATAGCTTTCATAATTAATTAAAGCATTGTATTCAATGGGCAAAATGGCTGACATCTACACTTGGGTAATGAAGGCATTAATTAATGAATTCCAGGGGACCATGACGGTCACATCTGTAACAGTCACCTCCTTAACAGTCCATAGCGCAGACATAGAACACTACAATTATGAGTTTCCCAGTTTGTCTGAATAAAAACTCATCAGGCATTAAAGATTAAAGAATATATATTATTATCAGTATCTCAAGCGTGTGTGCGCTGGAAAAACAGTGCGCCATGGCGGTGGTTTCTAGGTTACGGCATGAGTTTTAGTTGGAGTGGGAGTGATTGAAGGAAAACACTGTTGGAAAGTAACCATCAAAACTTCAGGATTTATACTCAAGCACGCTGCTGGGATCCAAAGAACACACACAAAGTGTGTTTGAAAGTAACTATCACCGTCTCACTATCTGCACTGATGCGGTACAAGTCATGCGCCTGGGAAGGTGCTGTGTTGGTCAACAGGGCCGTCGTGGCAGTTTAGGACCCAGTCACTCAGAATGTGTGTTTTGGCCATTAGACCGATGATGTTGCTTTTCACCAGAATTTAATATTCATTCCCTCCTGCACGGAGTAACTAGGCTCATCACTAATGTATACGGGTGATTTAGCAGACCTGGCTGATGGACCCTCAAGCAACCCTAAGTGGCTGGAGAACACAACAGCTTCAAGTGTTGTCACAGGTTCTCATGTGGGGAAAAAAGCTTCCTCTGAGCTTTTCTCCTCAATATAATGATGTGCAAAATAATGCAAATAATGCAAACACATAGTACCACATAGTAGGTTAGCATTATCTAGGGAGATGGATTGCATGCGACTCACAGCAGATAATCAATCAGGCCTGACAAAAAATCCCAGTGTTTATAGCAGTGTTATGTTCAAGACAAAATGTGCATTTTGTCAATTTATGACAACATCTGCAGAACACAGCACATTTGCATTGAAGAGATGATGGGTTTTGCCTTCACATAGGTTCTCACATTAGGTCAAGACACGGCAGAGCTTTTAGCAGTATCTCACTGAATATGTGATGACACATAACTATTGCAATATACATTCATGTTAGCTTTTAAAATTGATATGTAAACATAAGAGGCCTGGAAGAGGTCTTTAGGATGTAGATTAAATCCGGTCACTGCAGGTTTCAACCAATTCAATTTAAGATATTATCTTTACTAACACTTAGAAAACGGTTTATTTCACGCCCCAACGGCAAGTAGATGAATGGCGGCCCAAACCTGGAACTGTTTAATAAGTATACACGTTTATATGTATGGTTATTTTTTCGCATTCTGTCAGTTTATCTCAGCAGTGCTGCTTGTCTCACAACAAAAGCATCACGCAGGCACGTGAATGATGGCTGCGGGAGGCTAACATCTATTTCACGTGGAGAACATCAAAGTTTCAAATACCTTGGTATGAGGTGTATTACTTCCCTTCTCCCAACAGTCACAAAAAACATGTAAGACCTACGCTCATTATATTTACGTCTTTTTAATGCATGCCTGAATCGACGTTTTGGGAATTGTAATATCTCTGCGGGCACCCTGTAAAAAGGGATGTCCTTCACTTGAATAATGCTCCAATATCCTCCATTTCTTTAAATATTGAGAGGCTCTTGATGGTCAACAACACGTAGTACACCAGCGAGGAGGCATTTGGAGTGTGAATTAATGATCAAACCGCAACGCCACACCCGGGGCTAAATGGACAAGGAGGAGAGACCTTTCCAGGAACTGTCTGCTTTGTAGAAGACGGTCCAAACCAAAGCGTTTAGGTGATTTAGACACATTAAGTCATTAAGGAGCAGCTGCTCAGGGAAGGCCCCTGGCAGTGGTGGCAAAAGTACGCACATTCTTTACTCGAGTAGAAGTACTGATTCAACTTCTTTACTTAAGTAAAAGTGGAAAAGCACGGGCTCTGAAATGTACTCAAAGTATAAAAGTAAATAGATGCCTATTGTTTCGCTCACATTTTTATTGCGGTCCGTAATCTCACTTCCACTTCCAAAACCCATTCCCGTTGTTGTATCCTCATAGAACCAGGCTTGTACTGCTGGGTACCTTCTCTCTTTGCAGAACCACTGAAAGGGCAACGGATACCTGACTTTAGCTCCAAATAGAGATGTACTGATGGTTTGTCTCTAATAACAGGGTTGCCAGACACCATTATAATCTGTGTCCTGTAGCCAAGGATTGGATGTTAAGTTTTAAAGACCGATGCTACCATCATGGCACGGAGCAAAACAAACATCACAAGGCTCAGTCATGGCTCAATATCAAGATTTAGTCAACTAATTGTAGACGACTTTTGGCAACAAAGCGGCTGGATTACAAGTGCAAGAGTGCAAGCTGTTTGGGGAGATTCTATTTTCCTTAGTGCAACCATGTGGAAGAAATGTAGCCTCCGATATTCAGAGAATATCTTAAATTGTGGGAAAATTGCAGATTGAAGAGTGAGTGAGCGTATTTGACTACGCCTGCAGATCCCTAATGTCTCCCGAGTCCCATCCTCTCTATAAAATGTGTCTCCTTCTGTTATTCACACAATAGGATGCCTGTGGCAGTGGGTTTGTAAGTGAAAATGCACCTTGAGGGAAGAATGAACCAGCCTCGGAGGAATCAGATGTTCCACATTCTGGGAATCAGAAGGAAGCATTTGTGACTTTATAGTCCCAGTGTTGTTCAGCAACTGCCGACTCAAGGTGATGCTTAAACGTCACCTGGGATTCTGAGGGCCATCGCAAGCAACGGAGGAGAAAACAGAAAAACATGCGTGGACTGTTTCCATAGCACTGCTTCCATCTTCAGCAGCACCAGTGGTGCAACAAAACAGCGAGAGACAGAGCAAGAGAGAACGGTTTTAAGATAAACCATTGAAATATGTTTTCGAAACTTATAATTCTGTGATTTGGTATCATCGGTACAAAGTAGGCAAAATTGCAAATACGCACAACAAAGCTCTGTGTTAGCGGGGACGAAAAGGGAGCGGATACGCTTACCAGACAATCTACAAACATGTCCGGAGCCATACAGCGCAGGAACATCACCAGCAGGTTTCACAGAGCAGCCTAAATGCATAAAAGCAGACACCCATTGTTTTTCCTCTTTGTCCACCGACTCCACCGGTCCTGCAATAAGGTCATTACATTGGAACGAATGTCATGATAATGATAAATGACCATGGAAAATTAGGCAGGAATAGGGTAAAAGTAATAACGATGATGGAATTGAATATTTATGATTCCAAAAAAACCTAGTTCACGAGCCAATTATTTTAGTTTTGAGCAGCACATTTAAAGAAATACAGAAAAAGATTGCTTGAAGATTTTCCAGACGTTTTAGTTGAGGTTGGTAAAACAAATATGATTAAAAAAAAAAGAATAATCTTCGCCGAAATTACTAGCAGATTTAATGACAAACTACCCAAATAGCCACGACTGAACAGGATTGATTGAAAGTTTGATTAACAGTATTATGAATAGTCTTGCATTACCGCTAAAATAGACTTGACATGTTATGCTGTACCCCTTTCATTATCATGGGATGTGTCGGGGCTTGGATAAGAGGCTGGAAATACAATACTATTTACGGTTCTCCGAGTGCGTTTTGAAGATTTGAGGTATGATGAGGGTTGTCCTCGGAGAAAATCCAATGCATGTCTTCAAATTTGTGAGAATTACATGGGAGGAATTATATTGCAATTAATTCATACCTACTGCAATACAATAAAGTACACTCGGTTTTCAGTGAGATCAAAAACAAATTTACTTTTCATCACCTAAAGCTGCTGAAGATTTGAGAGTTTTAAAGAGGGCAGAAAAGAGTGGAAGAGAGGCAGGGCATCTCTTCCCTGATTGGTCAGTAATGAGACGGGAGCTGTCTAAAATCAAAATCGTCTCATATAGAGGCAGGCGCAGTCAACTCAGAACACATATCCTAATAGATCATATCTCTCACTAACAGCTGATGAATGTCACAGCATTTCTAATAAAATAACACTGAAATAGCCCTTCAAGCTTATCTTAAAGGTGCCTTTACCTTATCCTTTACCAAAGTTGTGTTTACCATTTGTGCTCCCTAATAAGCTATCTGCATACAAATGTAATTCACTGGATACATTTGATATGCTTCCTTTTTGGAGGAAACATGAATTCTAGTATTTGTCTTCTCTTCAATGTGTCATTTTGCCAGAGAGGAAGCCATAGTTCAGAGTTTTGCAGACTTTACATTTTTTACTATACAAGGTGTAACAGAAAAATATGTGTGTATTGCAATATGCTAATCTTCCTCCACTGCATATTATGACTGTCTGCCGTATTGGAAGAATAATAAATGTCTCTTATCAACCTAGGCTGTTACACTGTTTGCAAATGTGTGTGTGTGTGTGTGTGTGTGTGTGTGTGTGTGTGTGTGTGTGTGTGTGTGTGTGTGTGTGTGTGTGTGT
>JAOPJO010000088.1:2215146-2222646 GCA_027123675.1 Molva macrophthalma | reverse complement strand
CAAAACAGAGAGGTGGTATATAAGGAGGGAAATTGAAGGATGAAAGGGAGGGAATGAAAGATTCCCATTTTAAAGTCAAGGAGATATTGACTATGTGGAAAAAATGTGGACTTTATTAAATGAGTACTCGTCAAGCAATTCATAAACGATTACAAAAATATGTATTTTTTCCGGCATCTTACAAATACATAACATATTATGTTAACATGTTTTTTGCCTAAGTTTGGGGGCAGGATATATCATTAATAAGTCAAAAGCCTTCACTGTTACACAGTCATGCATTGTTGTTGAGAGGCTGTATAAAATAGGTTCAGTCGCTTTAGTAGTTAGCCCGGGAGTTCCCCACGCATTTGACAAGTTGAACAATAATGACGGCCCGCCATTAACGTCTAGAAAGGTAAAACTGAAAGTGACCTGTATAGCAAGTGTTGGTGTATAAAACACCTCAACTTTTTTTTTTAAGTTGGAAAGATATTCGATATTCAACAGATATGCGAGCTCTGAACGAGTGACGCAGTGAAATAAAAACCCGATCAGCAGTATGTGCCTAGCGATGTTTACCTGCTGAGGAGACTGGGCTTCCAAGTTAAACCGTCGGGCAGCAGCATCTGCTACAGCTATCGTTTGGTCAATATTTCTACCCAATCGGTCAAATACAAAGTACCCGGCCTTGCTCTAAACAATATCCTAACTAAAACGCATTTCAACTGGATATGTCACTTTTCAAAATTGAATGGATATAACCTTAAAATTGCTGTATAGAGGTGTATAAAACATTTTTAAAAAACAGATTCAAACTGACTTTCGATTTGTGTGTATTAGTGGAAACTATCGGGGCATTTTAAGAGTGCTCCAACAAAACGTGTACTCGAGTAGTCGCTGAGATTTGGACCTTGTACTTGATTATAATGTTTTGGTATTTGTTGCATCCCTAGTATTGACACATCCGTAAGCCTATGCCCATGCAGGCTTTTAGTCACAGTCTTCAAAGAAGCGCTGCCACCTTTCTACATACAGTGGAACCTTTCAGCCTCAATTATACTCAATTATGTCTTTGTTTCGTTTACAGGCGATGCAAAATGCCTTTTAGAAACTCGAAGATGAATAAGTTCCATCTGCCTTTGTTTCCCTTGTTCACTTTCTACCTGGTCTCATTTACATGCATTAATGCTCCCATGACTCTGAGGCTGTCTAAGTGCTGCAACATTACATAAAGAATGTCCATTCAACAAAGCTGAAAAACAGCTCGGCTGTTCAAATGTTTCCCGTGTGAACTCAGAATGTGTAATTGCAGCCTCTTATCTCTGCCCACAAATACACTATTCTCATTAGAATGAAGTTGCATGAAGCAATCCGCTCTCCATTGTGACAACTCAGCTCTGAATCTGTAAGCAGAAATCAGGGCAGCATTTTAACCACCAATATTTTGTATCTAGAACTTCAATCTAGAATTCCACCGACCGATTTTTCATCTGTTTCTGAAGCAAGAATTACATTTTTGTACTTAATGTTTGAAGATTTAACATGTGCACGGTATCATCAGGAGTTATTTGGTACAAAGACTGGCGGAAAAACATTACGTTGACCAAGGCCCAGTTCTTCCGATTGTAAGCCTTTCAGTTCAGTTGATCCACATCAGAGATTGATTCATTCACACCAGCAGAACCTGCGCTTAAAAAAAGCACAGCTGCATTAGAGTTCCTTTGGACCTAGTTTTCCCAGACCAGGGACCTAGAAGTGACCTCAAAGTGGTCTAGGAACCATCAGGAGGTGGTACCAGCACCATTTACTCTTTGGCATACCGTTTGTCCTGCACACCGGTACTTCTCAAAATCTTACGGTACTCTTCTCTGCCCTCAACTAGTCTCACAAATCAGAATTTAGATTAGTTATCTAAAGTTTGACGGAGTTCAAATCTGGGCGATTTTGGCGTTGGTCTTTCTTTCGCTTCATGTTTGTTTTGACCAATCATGTTGCTGGAGGCGGGGATCTGTAAGTGCGTGATTGGCTGTTCACTGCAAACATAAACTCACAAGTAAACAGTAAAAAAAACTGTCTGTGAAGGTTTCAAATCAACACCATGTATGACTGGCCGATGTAGAAATACACTTAAAAAAAACAAATAACCCCCTGAAAGCTTAATCTACTTGCCTGAATCAGTTTATCTTCAGTAAACTATCTGTGGAACAAAACGAGGCATAACTCTGCCCCTTCAGCTTATGGCTTCAGATGTTCTGCTACAAAAAAAAGTATGATTCCTGGATGGGAGATAAGCCCTCTCCAAACAGGGTTCTCTGGGTGAGCCATAAAGGCCCTAACTGCATAGATTCTTCAACATAATACAGGCATTGCTGTACTTCCTCCACTGCAGACTTGAGTGTATCGTGTGGCAATAGTTTACTGGGACTCAATCTACTTAAGCCATGTACCCGTTCAATAGCCAAGACTTCATTGCACCGGTAAAAGTGTAGTACTGCATGGAATCCTTTATTAGTTTTCCTTGAATACAGCAACAACAACATTGTTTATGCCGTCTAGATGTGGGAATGAAAGGGTTGGCTAGGTTTTGTGGTGCCCCAGGCCAGATAAGCCTCAGGCAGCTGGCGTTGAGCGGAACAGGCCTAGACACTCCTCTGTTCCCACAGTACACGGACAACTTAATGTCACCATAACTATGCCTGACATACAGGAGTGAAACCATGCATCCAGTACACATCTTTGTGGAGCGAATAAAGATGATCAGGAACAAGAAAAAGCAAGAATTCACATCAACTTCTATCGCTGGCTCAATATTGTGTAATACATTTACACGCTCGTTGAAGTTGAAAAAGAAAATCAAATGAAAGACTCTTGGGCAATTGTGAAAAGCATTTGCATTTAGTAATTTACATTTAGTGCTTTAGATCTACCCAACTGTGTAATAAAGACTCGACAACATTACAATGCTCTGTTTATGTGCTGGTGGGCCATGGTGTTTTTCCCGCATCCAAACGCATTTTTCATCGTGAACATAGACAAGGTGCCCTGTTTGAAGCAAACACACTGACAACAACAATCAGCCAGGAGAAAAATCGGGCCTGCTTTCATCAGTCACCCATTTTGCCTGGTCCGACGCCGTCTCGCTAATCTCATCCACCCTCCTTCATCTCCCGGTGCCCGTTGGTCTGTTATGGATCCGTGCAAAATCTCGTAACTGTTGCATAGTAATGCACTTTCTACTCACTCTCTGGCCACAGGGATCACATTAGAGAGAAAAAGAGAACAAAGAAAGTGGTAAAGAACAAAAAGACAATCAAAACAGGATTCTCTAATTCATGACGAATCTACCAGAGTAATTATTACTGTGGACTGGAAGGCCTCTGGACAAGCATCCCTCGCTCGCTTTCAACTGGGTGGTTGTAATCGCAGTTGAACTTCAGTCACAACGCATGCAGTGTATATCAGCTCTCTACATGAGGTGTGGCATTAAATGTGCAACTTTCAGAAAGAAAGAGAATTTCGCTTGATGCTGAATCACTCGCGTGAGACAAGTTTGCGGTTTGTGCGAGCGACCTCGCCCGAGTGACGCCAGGAGAATATTCGCTTCGCTGCTGGTGTGAACGCAGCTTCAGATTTCAAAGTCCAGTATTTGTTGACCTCAGAAACACAACACACAACTACCAGGGATGTGCCGAGTTTTTAATAATAGTCTGACCGGTGGTGATCGATGGCCTCTGCAATCAAAATCAAATAACCGTCACCTCAGTCAAACCAAAGATTTCTGCGTCCTACTCTCTTCTTTCCTCAAAAATAAGCTGTCTGTGTTCACGCGCTGCACTGAAAGCGAAAATGGTGGGGGGAGGGATGGAGAGAAAAGCAGGAGTGGGGGTGAAGGAGAGAGTGTTTGTATAGTACATTTGGCTTGTTGATTATCTATTAGGGCTGGCC
This sequence comes from Molva macrophthalma, assembly GCA_027123675.1. Classification (NCBI taxonomy): domain Eukaryota; kingdom Metazoa; phylum Chordata; class Actinopteri; order Gadiformes; family Lotidae; genus Molva; species Molva macrophthalma. Next base: position 2,218,719 of record JAOPJO010000088.1, on the reverse strand, counting down.
TGAATACACCATTTCAAGCTTTGGATAATCGTTAGGTTTTCCGAAAAGTTTTCGAATGTTTGGCTAAAGAAAAGTAAATTTGTCGTGCATATTCGTTGCTGCCTGAATCAGAGCCACTGCTGCAGTATCGAGTTTATATCAACTGGTTTGCTTTGTTTTCCTTTTCATTCCTAATTTGATTTGAATAATGCAAAAAGCAAAACTACAATATCTCCTAGAATTGCAGCGAGGACACCAATGGCTTTCCATTCAGCGGTGTGAGTCAGACCCGGTTACAGCAGGGCGTCAATGTTCAGAAGACACACGGCCCGTTGTATGAGAGCAGACCTTCTTCCAAATAGCACAAAGAAAATAGGAGGTTCGAACATGGAGGGAAGTTTTGATGAGATTGCACAGCAGGATTTGCACTATTCACCGGAAGAGAAATCACACAAGCGCAAATGATGGTGACAGGACTCCATAAAAGGAAAAAACAACACAACCTGTTCTATTCATGTTTCTTATATTACCAACCTGTTATTATGAGCAGGTACAGCTTTGTTGGTATCTTTTGGTCTCGTGTAATATTAATATTAAACAAACTAATATTCATTTTAAAATAGCTGCTAACCATGTTCGCTATTAAAACCCTTTTAAACCCTTTCTTCTCTAAAAGTCCCAATAAAATTATACTTTTTTCCTTTCCATTTTATTGTATCCCATTTATTTTTAAATGTTTTGTTTTTATAACTCCGGTTCAGACCACCATTAGCGCAAGCAAATGCATACAAATACCCACATGTTTGGAACGCAAACATATGGGTGCAATATGCTCATTTGTGCAGTAAACACCAAGTAAGGCCAGTTAATTCCTTTCAAACTGTTTATTCATCCGCCACCGACCTCCATCCTGCAATCTTCTTTTTTGCAACTCATGCCGTTCCATCGTGCTCAGCTGTTTTACAGAGGCCGGTCCTTCACCCACAACCAGACGGCACAGAGGGCAAAACCGGACTGGATTCTGAGACTGATGGAGAATTGTGTTTATTGTGAGTGTAAAGAGAAAGTTTTGGCGCCTTCCAACGTTTCGGAGTAGCTGGGTAATCATGAGAACACGCGGCCCTGACCTTTCGCTGTGGAGATAATGAGCCGGATGACGTCCTTCTCAACGAGTCTCCGTCTCCTATTCATCAACAAGACGTGCAGAACAAGACGTGGCCGCGCGCGATAATCATGTTCAACACTCATGGAACAGCATCTCTGCGCCTCCACCCCCCCCGATACGGCAGGACTCGTGTCTCACACCTGCGGCGAAGCGGGCGTGTTGTCAACAGCACACGACACCCCCCCCCCCCACCCCCCCCCTATTCGGTATCTGAAAAAGGATGCAGCCCCAGTATGGATGAGCAGAGTGTAATGTTACTGTTGCGTTGATAATGCATACAACGATGTGTATGCACGGCTGATGAAAAGTTTGTTTGAAGTACATCTTTGGATGCTAGAGGTAAATTACGAACACAAACGCAGAAAATGGCAGCTTGGCAACAGGCATCTGTGAGTGCAGAGGAGAGACTGAAACACACACACACACACAGAGCAAACCAACAACCAAACAGCTTCATTGAGTTGGAGAGGTTTGTTTGTCGCTGTAACAGCCATCTGTCGTGTCGTGCTGATCGTTGTGTTGCTGATGTTTACTCTGGCTGAGGGATGGCCTAATAGAGCCAAGACTGGGGAAGATAAATAAATAAACAGGTTAAAAACAAATCACATTATGCTCCTTCAGCCTGATCCCGGTTTAAGTTTGTTCTTCCCTCACTGATCCCGGGGTTGGCAGTACTTTGTAGTACAGCACTGCATTTAAACAGCTTAAACCCAGGGAACAATGCATTCAATGAACCCAGTGGTGAGAAGGAGATAATGGGCCTGAATAGACCGTAAACAGACTGCATGCCTCCATCTTCTGTTTGTTCACCAAGTTTGGCTGGCAATCGACAACATGCAGCAACGTGGAAGGTTATTTTCCTCCTATCTTCCCTGCCAGATGAACACCGACCGATCAGAGGTGTGTTGATCGGATAATCACTTTGAAAACATTTGACTCTCTGCGGCTTTCTGGTTTGGGCCCCAGGAAAGATCGAGAAATTGGGTTGACGTTAAAGTTCAGGCAAAGATCAGACGGAGCTTTGTAAAAGTAAGAAATGGCAAACTTTTGAAGAGCGTAAGCAGCTGGGAACCCCTAACAAGCGTTGAGATTTAACACTCTGTGGAAACCCGGATGATGGCTGCCTGCTCTGCCACCCACACCGACGCCTCCCCTGGCCTTGGCCCAACAAACTGCAGAGACCCGGTGATGTACACAACATACAGGCACGTCTTGTGTGTTGTAAACCACGCTAGTAGAGTTCGTAATATTCTGGCTTCATGTTGCCAGGCCCTTGATGCGTAGTTTTCTAATGGTATTGGATCAGACATCCCGGTGTTGTCAACGTGGAATCGTCTTTATTAACAGTCTGGGCGTTATTGAAATCAATGTCAAAGCATAGAGATATAGTGCCAGTGTTAATATGAATTTGGGGCATAAATGTGTGTGGAGCGTGTGTGGATGTGCACAGGGGTTTGACAGTGTATGCGGCAATGGGCCTCATGCAGCAACATTTTCTGAAATATAGCTTATTTTCTATTTATTTTCTCTTAAAATCTCCGAGGTGCATCTGGAAGAGAAGTCAACTCCAGATGTATCAAATGTAGCCACAGATTGCCAGACCAATTTGCAAAGACGATTTAGTCTGGAGCCTCTGAGTCATTTTTCGATTTCAAAGGGGCGTTATCAACGGGCGCAGACCTAAATGCTGGACGTAATTGGATAGACCTACAACCAATCAAAGCAAGGAAACTTGTGACACATCAGTGGCAGCCATCTTGGTTGTTTATAAAAATGCCGGCACTCCACTAGATCCCTATATTAGATAAACGGTTGTGATTGGTCCGACCCGGGCCAGGTTCACTGGAAATGTGTCTGAACCAGAGTGGGGCCAGACGCATATGCCAGAGCAACAAAAACATGACCTCACAAATGAGTTTGGTTCCCAGTCTACACCAAACCTTCTTGGCCATCCAAATCGGCTCTGACCCAGGTGTGCTGATCGCTGAACCCCACCAGATGCCTGTGGTCAATTGGTTGTTATGAGCGTAGGTAACATCCCCTAAACTCTATATAAGGACAGGTGTTGTGCCCTGTGCAAATACTCTGGCACATGCCTAGGAATTGGAGGTGCCACCAAAAATAGGCTGTAAACAGAAGTCCTTTAGCAAACGCCAAGTCAGCAGAGGGACATACAGTAACTGGAATCAAAAGAAAATAGTTTTTCCATGACACCACCACTGGCTCTAGGTTGGTTTAAATAATCGTAGTGTGGTGGACAATAAAACACACACACACATGAATGTGCACACACACACACACATGAATGTGCACACACACACACACACATGAATGTGCACACACACACACACATGAATGTGCACACACACACACACACACACACACACACACACACACACACACACACACACACACACACACACACACAC
>JAOPJO010000088.1:2187840-2199068 GCA_027123675.1 Molva macrophthalma | reverse complement strand
GTGTGTGTGTGTGTGTGTGTGTGTGTGTGTGTGTGTGTGTGTGTGTGTGTGTGTGTGTGTGTGTGTGTGAACGTATGCACATGTTCACGTAACACAACCCCAGGGTTATATGCACACGTTGCACAACTGCACTTGCATTTCACTCCCAATGCATTGTGCAAAGAAAGACCCCCGGTGAATAACTAGAGATTAAAATGTTATTATTATTTGTAATGCCCCTGTTAGCCGGCTCTCACACACACACACACACACACACACACACACACCTTCTACCTCCATCCACTATTCTGTCAACGCATAGAAAGTAATGCCAAGACTCTACTTTTTCCACAATGTAAGGAGCGGTAATGGCTGCCAAACACCGGTGTTCCTGTTGTCCAGGCAAGCTGCTATGGATTGACAAATCTGCCTGCTCATCAGTATTTCAACAGGCTTCTGATAATGGATTCAGGAAGTCCTACGCAGCATGGTGTCTAGGGGCAGCATATTACACAATGGCCCTGTCAGGCAAACAATGACTTGATTCTTTCGTCTTTCCATAGCTCCTTCCATAGCTGTCTGCCTCACAGTTGTAGCACATTTGTTTTTAAATATTCATAAGAATAATTCTATAATTATAATAATAGTAATAATAATATTACGATTAATTAATCATTCATTGCATTTATTTCACCCATTTCGAGCCACCCAAATCTTTTTGCGTAGTGAGTGTGTGTGTGTGTGGAGAATATGACACCCCGTCCACTACCAGTGGAGCACCCACCTGGGTGACACATGGCTGCCAGTATGCGGCAGAACGCTCGCCGCACACACCGGCTCCATCACGGCGGAGAGCTGAGGTATGGAACTATCGAATTAGAGACCAGGTGGGGGGGGAGATGAGGGGGCCCGGTTGGGACTCAAACTCGTGGTAAGCACCCCTACTCTCGCACGATGGGTGCCCCAGGGATCCCCAGCGACCACGGGGGCGTCAGGACCTGGGGTCCTTCGGGTGAGTCTTTCCGATGAGACTCTCGTCCGAAAGGCTCTTTGGTTTCTTTGCGTTGCTGCGATTGAATCCGTCGCACCGTACTAAATCAAGCGCTCCCTTCTTTCTTCCTCCCATGGCTACTCTGTCGGCGCTCTGTTTTTGAGGTGTTTGGAAATCAACACTGCAGCACTCAGGGCGTTTGTAGGGGCTCCGATATTGATCCTTCTCATGCGTTTGTGCTCGGCCTGCACGTCACTCCGGATAAAAGCGTCTGCTAAATGGCTACGCACGTGGGACGCACGCCATCCGAACGCAACAGATTGTGTGCGTGTGTGCGTGTGTGTTCCTGTGCGTGCGTGTGTGTTCCTGTGCGTGCGTGTGTGTTCCTGTGCGTGCGTGCGTGCGTGCGTGCGTGCGTGCGTGCGTGCGTGCGTGCGTGCGTGCGTGCGTGCGTGCGTGCTAAACATGCAGCCTTCTGAGTGATGTACTACACTGCGCCGCTGTGTGTGGCGTTAAGTGTGTGTGTGTGTGGCGTTAAGTGTGTGTGTGTGGCGCTGGGAGGATTAGTGTTTTGTAGTAGATGTGAGCCACTAATCAACTCTGCATCAAGCCCAGGCGTTTCCATCAGTGAGTGATTGTTGGTTGGCAGGCAATTTGTTTTGAAGAGAACACACAGGCACACAAGCACTCACACACTCCCAAGTACGGGATAAAGACAAAATGTTTGCTGGTTATCACCGTTATGCCATAGGTGCAGTGGCATTTTAGCTGAAACATGAAATTACGCAATTATATCTCTGAAAAACAGAGCTGCCATTTAAAAAGCCCTTCAATTGAACACGATTATTGCCTTAATGCCGTGATTTATTCTGCTATTATTCACATATTCTGCTTTTAAGGCCTCTCTGAAGTCACAAAACTTTGGCCTTGGGCAAATGTTGTCTGATCATAAAACCGAGATTTACATTCTAATGCTGGGTACACACGAGTATCTCTCGCGATCAGAATCGTGACTTCAGTATAAACAAAAATGGCGGACGACGGTCAGGAGAAACTAGCTATGCTAGCTATTGCAATCGTTTTTCGGAAATTGTTCAACTTTACAAGCTGTTCCTCCATTTCGGAAGATCACCCCACTTTTGCGTTTGCCACCATGGCTTCTGTTATGATAACTTGGTGAATGGTTATTATTAAGTCAGCGTGGCTCCCAATTGGCTATTGTCTTTCCCACGTGACAATCAATTGCCTGCGTCCTCGGGTCTGCGTCCTCGCGTCCTCGGGGTCCCCCCCACACTACAGGATATCGGATCGTAAAATATTTAGCATATTTGCGATTTGGAATCGGTGAGGCCCCGATCAGTAAAATACACTCTTAACATACATTTACATTTAGGGCCTTTAGCAGACGCTTTTATCGAAAGCGACTTACAATAAGTACATTTGTCAGACGAAAGAGAAACAACAATATATCGCTGTCGCTACAGTAAGGGTGTTCATAGAAATAAGTGACAAGCACTTACAATTGCTAGGTTAACCCATTCCCCGTATACGACAAAGACAGCTAGGATAAGATGCTACACGATGCCAAGTACTATTTTTAAGTGACATACCTCACACCACAGGATAATCTGGCAAAAGGAATCAGTAGAACCATCAACAAATCAGTGTTTTGCTGAGCAGAGTCAGAAGGGGGAAACCGGGCATAAAACCAGGCTAATGATCCTGTAGTGTGTACCCGGCATAAGTGTGATGGGAGCTCGATATTACTCCATGCTGGAACTCACTCAATTAAAGCTAACCTGGCAAGGCACCAGATACCAAAACAGCCGGGGTGCTATCGCAGCAAGTTCTGCTCCAATGAAGCAAGTTCAGTTGTGTCAGTATTGCTTCAATTAAACCTTCCGACGGGATACAACATTAACCGCCCTCATCTCAAACAGCTCCTTCATTTTGACAACCAGCTACGATGCATAACCGTTTTGAACTGGACGGTTGTTTGAATGTATTGTACACCAGCTAAGGAGTAGGTGAATATGGTATCAAGTGTACATTCTTATTTTTGGAAGTCAAAAGGCACATTAGACCCTAAAACCAACCTGGCACGTTGGATTCCTTGCTATTCTATTGGCTCACTTTGGCCACAATCAAGGTTCTGTGCATTTGTTTGAAATGACTCACAACAACATAAGCAACCAACTAAATTTCTTCCCATCACAAGCCCAATGTGTTCCTCTGTTTGCTCTACTAGACCATGTAGCTTTGTTCCTGCAAAGTGAACAGTGCTGGTTTCCAGCTACACCTTTGTTTGCCCTGCAATGATTGTTGTTTCTGTTGACCCAGAACCCATTATGAAAGGAGAGGAACTTATGTTGTAACATAGATTTTCCAATACACAGGAAGACAGGAAGTCAGGGAGGTAATGTAACATTCACATTAATTATTAATGCTTGCTTTTATTGGTATTGGTAGCTGCAAAGATAGCAATTTAGTTGAAGCTACTATCCATCCAGGTATATTAAAGTTGCCTGCATGGAGTGCAGATATGGAGGTGAGTTACTTGTGTTGAGGGATTAATAACTTGAACTAAATCATAGCAGTTTGAGGGCGAGAAGCAGTTTGGAAAGCATGTGGATAACTTTTAGAGAAATGCACCCGCCTGCAGGCCATACAAACAAAATCGAAAAACTCCATGGTCAGCCAGAACGGATTATTTCCTGTTAGAATGTGTCCACTTGTTTCTGCAATTGTTTTAAAATAGTATACTGGAATAAACATTTGAATTGGTATGAATGCAAAGTGTTTTCTACGGGGAATTCATTTGCGGTGGGACATTCCTGCAGTTGAATCACTTAGGTCTTATGGAGTGTGGCGCGTGTGGATGTTGAAAAACGATGCACTCCCTACAAAGGCTAAGGCTCCTTATACCTTCCAAAACAAAACCTTCCTTATATCCGTCTTCCAACGCTGCGTGTGGCCCATTATCAATTAACAATCAAAAGATGAAACCCTCAAATGGGGACAAATATAACCAATGAATGACAAGGTTTCATAAAACATTACTTTCCTGTATTTATTCACGTAAATTAAACCATTTGGCTCCAGCAAGCTAACTAAACAAAAAAAAAAATCGATCAGTGGAATCAGTGATATAGTCGAGATATTTCGTTTTGGGATGTTGTTGGAGGGCCTACAGATGAATCAGCTGCGGAGGGCGCCCCTTAGATAACACATTAATAGAGGAGACACAAACCCACATTATGTAGAGCGAAGCAGCGAGGTAAGCAATTGTGTAGTCGCTGACGATTACACATGAAAGAAACATGATTTACAATGCTGGAATCAGTTGCCACTGAGGCTACTTAACCAGCTATATGATGCTATCACTGAGGCTACTTAACCAGCTATATGATGCTATCACTGAGGCTACTTAACCAGCTATATGATGCTATCACTGGCTAATGTGCTAGCCATGAGTACTGCTGCCAGTCCAGCCACGAGGAGTCCCAATGTTTTGCCGGAGATTGACATCTTTCGATGACAATATTTCTGTAATTGTTTATGGAAGGCTTGACGAGTGCTTGTTTGCACGAGTACGTGTTTGCACCACTAAATGAGATTTGATTATATATCCACCTCAGGTTACATTATGTACACAGCTAAACAAACGGAGTGCAGTGAAGTTGTCAAACAGTACAACAAAACCAAATCAATGAACCGAGCCGGGAGGTAGTCTGGTCGTTATGTCATTTGACTGCCAGAGCCCAGACAGACTCTGCAGTGAAGATACAGGCATCCTTAGGCAAGATGCCCAACGCCTGCCTTCTCCTAACCCTCCTCTCCTCCTTTATGTAAAAGAAACGTGTCGCTAAGCTTCGGATGACAGCCTTCAATAAATGTCCTAATGATGATGAATCAGGGCACGGTCAGATGCAACCAAATCTGGGCGAGATGTTGTAGAGACTGTGCTTTGTTGCGCAGATGACTCAGTTAACTTACTGGAAGCACAGCACATATTTGCCCATTCATCCAAACGTGCCTCTGGTCTTTGAGAGAGAGCAGAGAGACAAGCCTCTAAACAACTACAGATACGACTTCAATGGCAATGAAGAGCTGTGCTCAGCCCTGAGTCACGAACACGTTTTCTCAGATAATTAGCAGGGAGCTACTTCCACGGTCTGCTTGTCCTGTTGGTGTGACTTAGCAGGGGAGATGAATTAGAAGTAAAGGGTCAACAGCCGGATGTGGATTAACAAAAGATCCGATCTGTATTGTTAGCGGGTGGCACAGCGCTCCATAACCAGATTATACAGATTAGTGGCATGTGTTTGCTTGCGCTGGTTTTGCCATTAAGCGTGTGATAAATGAGGACTTTGAAGACGCATAATGCTGTTTGGATTAGAAGGAATGCCAAGTCGTCTGCACTGCAGTCTGCTCTGATTCCTATTTTGGGGGAAAGAGAGACAGGGCGTGATTGAAGAAGGTGAAGAGAGCTCGGAGACACACACTCACAATCACACACACACACTCTCAATCACACACACACACACGTACACACTCACAATCACACACACGCCCTCAATCACACACACCCACAAACACATCCGCACACAAACATCACGGCAGGCTAGTATGATAACACTTTCCCTGACTCACTGTCTGACGTCAAGCTCTAAGCATTGGATCATTTGATGAAACATTAAGACGTTTCATTTGTATTCTACTTGTAATCATTAGAGAGTCCCGAGAACGTACACTCGGCCCCTGCCTGATTAATTAATAATAGTATACTAAATGAAGAACAAAGGGGAAGGAGAATTTGAAGAACGAAAATAAGAAAATACTGAAGACTGACTTTTTCTTTCTGGTAATCTGGAGCCACATTGTTTGAAGAGTCAGAGAGCATCCTGTCAGCCTGCCCTGTGTGGCATGCCTCGGCCCTTGTTGTAATTATAAGAACAAGGGGTTACGACGCTCTCGGGGCGCATGAATGTTCAGCCGCAGCCAAGACTCTGCGGCTGGACGCCGTCGCATCAAAAATGAAATGAAATAAAAGAAAGGTCACAGAAACCGAAAAAAAAAAGCAGAAGAAAACACATTCCCTCGAATGAGAGGGTGCTCGAAATTGTGATACTGAAGCCTAGTGGACTAAAAATGACAGGGAGACGCGGAACAAGAACATGCAAATAGAAACGTAAGATGTGAGTAAGCTGCCACCAGCCTCCTCTGCTCGCTGGGTGACCTGCTGTCGCTGCCTTCCCTCCAGTGTAAAACGCTTCACTTCTTCTGCATAACACCCCCCACTGTGCTTTTTATTCCCTCGAGACACAATTTCTGCCTTTTCTAGCAGAACGTAAGGCCACAAGAGAGAACGAGTTTTACGTCTCCTGTGTTTTTTTTTTCCAATTTCCTGAAAACATCGTGTCTGATATGGTGATTTTTTTTTATGGACCCCAAAACAACAACAAAAGCAACACGCTCCTCGTTGCTCTGCCGGTGACATTAGGCCACACACACTCACACACACACACACACACACACACCCACACACACACACACACAATCTAGCAAACATTGCACACACACACACACAAACACCCAATACCCACACAATGGAGCAAACACTGCACATACACACACACACACACTGCAAACAAACACACACACACCCACACACACACAGACTGCTAACACACACACACACACACACACACACACACACACACACACACACTAAAGTGAGTCGCTCCCATGCACTCTTTCACCCTGGCTGTCTCTAATAATCAACATGGCTGCCGCAGCGCCGCCTGTTATAAAAGCCCACTCCATCCCAACGGTCCACCTGCTGGTGTTACCGGCTCCATTCCATCACCCGCCCCCCACAAACACTGATTGATGGACACACACACCCACACACACACACACACACACACACACACACACACACACACACACACACAGCCGAGACATGCACACGCTATTTCCATAACACCCGCGGGCTGCGGCTGACGTGGTGTTTCCTGTGCTATAGGTGCCACAATCAACTCCAGTAAGTGGCAAGAAATCCTTATTTGATGGAAAAAAAACCCGATATTTCCCTCAGGAGACAAACAGAATTTTGCTAAATGAATTGGTGGCCTTTTGGAGACATTGCAGAGGAAAAACTGCAGTTATTTCACTGGAATTAACATTATTTTATACCACACAGGTTCCAACTCGCTCCTCCCGTGGAGGTCCATCAGGATAACTTACTGAGTCAGCATGGGAAAGGCTTCACCCGGCTGGGTTCTTAAAGTTCCCCCAATTCAACCTTTAATTGGCTCCTTGATAGTTTGCTAATACGAAGGGTTGTGAGAGGGCCATGCTAGAAGAGGCCAGTATTTAGTACAAAGACTCCAACTTCGCTGCATTCCTGTCCCGTGAAAGGAACTGAACTAATAAGAGGGAGCCCTTGACTTTGATGACCTATAAACGTCTGCGGCGGAGTACACTGCTTGTGAAAAATCATATAAATCTTATCACTTACGCCTGGCACACACTAGACGATCTTTCTCATTTAGAAAACGTGAGGGACCACACACCTAACGATAGATGAAGATCCATTTAATCAGGTGAACGGTTCGGCCGGCAGCAAAGCACACCACCCACTGACCATTCATTCCCCAACGATCCGTTCCTGATTCGTAAAAAACTGGAAATCTCGCTAATTGCAATCACGCGATCAAACACTTGACCTCAGCGCGAAGAAACATGGTGGACGGCGGCCATGCTACGTTAGCCATGCTAGCTTTTGCATTCGTTTTTTTAGAACCCCCCCTTAAGAAAAACTAACAACCATGGACAAAGTCACGGAGACGGCCAGAACATCTAACATCGATTGCCGCCACTTTAGCCGCCATCGCTTCTGATGTGATTACAGGTCATTACCGTGGATCCCAATTGGCTATCGTCTTTCCCACACGACAATCCACACACTGCGTACTCTGCTGTCCCCAGGGTACGCACTACAGCATATCAGACCCTAAATATTGCACATGTTTAATATTTGCCACAGGATTGTGAATCGTTAGAACCATCACAAAATCAGGGCTGACTATAGATGGAAGGGGGAAATTGGGCTCAACATCAGGCCGATTATCCTTAAGTGTGTATCCAGCATGAAGTCTTTTACCTTTACTTTTCACATCCATTACATTTAAATTTAGGGCATTTAGCAGACGCTTTTATCCAAAGCGACTTACAATAATTACATTTGTAGGAGAAACAACAATACATCGCTGTCGGTACAGTAAGGATGTTCATAGAAACAAGTGCCAAGCACTTAATATTGCTAGGGTAACCCATTCCCCGTATTCAACAAAGAACAAAGACAAAGACATTTTTACATTTACATTTACATTTTTTGCAACTTGTTAACTTGTCTTGAGTTGTTGTATTTTGTGTATTTTAATATTTCCTTTGTTCAGGCTATCCTTGATACCTTACTTTAAACAACTACATGAAGTGGATATTCTCAGATAGAGCTACATCTAACATAATGTTATTTTACAACTTTCAGGCACTGATCATATCTCATACACAATAATGTGCTGATTTGAAAGCGATCCTCTCCCTGATTTGCATTCAAACGCGGCGGTCAGGTGGCCCAACAGCAGAGGCCAGAGGGTTCAACCGTAAGTTATGGAAAACTCGCTCAGCCAGAACAGAGAACCCGGTGCATATTCCAAAAAATATAAGAATGTAAATTCTGAAAGGATTTTGCCCGGGAAGATCAAACGAAGCCCTGCAACACAGAAAAGACGGACAAAAGACATTCTTTAAAGTTGATGTAAATGTGTTTGAATGAAACAATTAAATGAACACAAGTTCAAGTTGTGAATGCACTAGTTTCTGCCTCACCAGTGTAGGCCAAACAAAGTCCACCAAACAAAAACAAAAACGGTCTAATCTATCAAACAACAAGGCAGTAAATTGCCTGCACAGAACTGACGGCGTGCATCGTTATGGGAAACAGAACCTAACAACTGGGGCGGGGCCGCAGGGATCTACACTGTACCCTCGGATCAACCCCGGGCCCCACCCACACACACACACACACACACACACACACACACACACACACACACACACACACACACACACACACACAGCGTTGGGGAATAGCCACCGAGGCTCTTGTGCCATTACGACAAATGTGAGTGACGGGGAGGGAAGCTCTGTTCAGCCGCCCGCAGGCGGCGGCAGTATTTCCACACGTCTGTAGAAGCAGGGCCTCTCGGGGTGCTCTATTAATTGTGAGCCAAATTGTCCACCATTACAACTAATGCTTTTAGAGACCTGCGGTGGAGCTCCTGCCCGGACTCTAAAGTCGGATCTAAAGAGTCTCCTGAAATAATGTCATCCTAGATTAGCCAAATTTTAACCAGGATTTAAACTGGAGTCAGAAAAGCACATGGGAAACAAAAGGGAATGTGGTGGAAATACACACTCGACGGGAGGAATTCACAGGGCCTCATGAAGACCACTGAACAGCCGTCGGTGTGATGTCATCGGACTGATGGGCCGTCTCATCTTTGGCTACGTGGTCAGGGCCAGAAACCACTGCTGTATTAACGCAGATCTTTGAAGACAGCTCTGCCACTTTACCCACCAGCCCTCGTCTCTAACAGTGTGGTCGCCATTAGCTAATCATCCAAAATGCATCGCCCCCCTGCGGAGATGAGGATGGGGGGGCAAGAAAGCGACAGGGATGGACATAAGTATAGGTCAGGGCCCCTTATTTAAACCCCTCCCTGGGCCCAGTGGGTACATGCGACTGAAATACAAAGAGCCTCTCTGCTTTCATCCGGCAAATCTCTCGCACAACACAGAGACCAGCGGGGGGCCGTAGGAACTTACGGCCCGATGGATTGACACTCGGAGAGGGGGCCACCACTCCCGGGGATTAATCCAAATCAAAACGGCTTTGAGACAACAGCAATTTGATCAGCTCCGACCCGGATTACACCGCCCCCTCCCTCTGCTGCTGCCTCTGATCTTCTCTGTGGATGCTTCATCAATTTGAGTTGAGGACACTGGTCTTTTGAAGGCGAACAGAAAAGAAAAGGGTGAATCAATTTAAGCATTGAGTGACACCACTGTGTTAATGACAACTACAGTAATAACGTAATAATGATAAACAAAACGGTACTCCATCTCAAATGGCTGCTGCCGATTGAGCGCAAAACAATTTTCTCTCTGTCCCCAGCTCACCTCTTACAAACACATATCTCCTACCAACATGCTCCTTCCTGTTGTGGACAAAGGCCCCGGCCCCCGGTGTCTCAGGGGCCACACTGAAGGGGGGACCCCCACTCTGAGCCGGCCCCCTGACCCGGTGACGGCCCCAGCTTGAGAGACGGCTACATTCATGATGTGATCTGCGGGTCAACACCGCTGCGCTCAGCACTCCAAGGAGCGCAGAGCCCGAAATTAATTAAAAAACGCTACTGTGCTGAATGACGGCCACCTTTTGTTGGTCCTTGGCGTTGGACAGGGGGGGGGGGGGGGGGGTGGCCCCGCGGCCCCGGTGTTCCCACACCCCGGGGGGCCGCCATTGTCTCACTGCCAAGCGATCCCCTTATCAGCACCGGCATATAAATGAAGCCACCTTCTTGTTTGCGTGCTGGTAATTACAACATGTGGGTTACAACAATGATATCTCCAGGGCTGGAAGCCCTTCTGAAAGCAGGAGGATGCAACATGTTTAAAAGATGCGTTGCCCCGTGGAAGCCACCCCGCGTCACGTGCCGTCTCGCGCGCGCTTCCGGCCGCCATCGCCATCTCCGTCCCGTCGTCGCCCCCCCCCCCCCCCCCCCCCCCCCCCGGCCCCCCCCCCGGCCCCCAGGGCTGGAGATCTGCGCTCACCGGGCCTTTAGGCAGGAGGAGGCTCGGGGTTTAATGTGCTCCGTCAATCCCCGTCCACGCCGGGCCCGTCCCGGGAGGGAGGCGGAGCGGTTCAGTGGCGTGTTGGGGTCTCAAGGTGCTGCAGGAGGTCAGGCAACAGGGGAGCAAATAGTCTGGGCAGCTCTCAGTTTTAACTGCCCCGGTTCCATTTGACCCACGCGCATTTCATCCCCAATGCATTTGGGCTTGTAGCTTTTCACACACAAACACACACACACACACACACACACACACACACACACACAAAAACACAAAAACACACACACACACACACACAAACACAAACACAAACACAAACAAAAACACACAAAAAAAC
>JAOPJO010000088.1:2111555-2127564 GCA_027123675.1 Molva macrophthalma | reverse complement strand
TAGTATACTACTACTGCTAGTATACTACTACTAGCACTACTACTAGTATACTACTACTGCTAGTATACTACTACTAGCACTACTACTAGTATACTACTACTGCTAGTATACTACTACTAGCACTACTACTAGTATACTACTACTGCTAGTATACTACTACTAGCACTACTACTAGTATACTACTACTGCTAGTATACTACTACTAGTATACTACTACTGCTAGTATACTACTACTAGTATACTGCTACTACATCTACACTAGTCATGTTTCCAATGTGAGTTTGAAGTTAAGTGGGAGCGTGAGAGTGTAACCTAAGACTTCCTCTTACTTACATGTGCCACTCAAATGGAAAACTGGTTTCTGGCTGCAGGGCTTTGTAATAATCCTACCGCAACCACGTGTGGTTAATAAACCCTTTATTAACCGTTGTTGTGGAAATAAAACATCTAAACTCTAACAAGAGAAGAGATCAGTTGTCCGACCCGTTGTCCTTCATGGTCCCGCGCGTGTCCCCTCCGTCAGGCATGTGGACGCTGTCCTCCAAGGTGAAGCAGACCTCCGCCCTGCGTCTGGCCGCCAGCCGGGGGCACGCGGGCTGCGTGGAGGAGCTGCTGTTCCGGGGGGCCGAGGTGGAAGCGAACCCCGGGGGCAGCACGGCCCTGCATGACGCCTGCGTGGGGGGCCACGGCCCCTGTGTACGGCTGCTGCTGTCCCACGGCGCCGACCCGGACCTGCTGGCCACGGACGGCAGCGCTCCCCTGCACCTCTCCGCCTCGGCCCAGGCCCTGGAGTGAGTCTGGGGGGGGGGGCATGGGGTCACAGAACCACAGTAGCAAGAGACCAAACATGGGACTTTAGGGAACCCTATGTGTGGGTTGGGGAGGGGGGGGGGAATTGTGCAGCAGCCAAGAGTAAACAGTTGAAATCCCTCCGGGAGCACAGACCACACCTTCAACGGTATGCAGTGAAGTTTATTGATAGGGGAGCAGCTTATTGGGGGAAGGGGATCTCTTAAGGTTGGCTTGGAGCTCCGGGTAGGACGTCCCGCGGTCTCTCACTCGATGTATGGGTCCCAGGAGATTGGGAGGTGGCGGGTCAGATAGTAGGGAGGAGATTTGGAGGCGGAGGCGGCGGGGGAAGAATGCTGGGAGAGGCTGGTTAGGAAAGCGGGGTTCCTCCCCGAGCGTACCCTTATCCCCCCGGTGGTTCCAGATGCTGCGTGCTGCTGCTGGACGGCGGGGCGGAGGTTAACGTGCCGACCCGGGAGTCCAGGCTGACCCCGCTGCACGTGGCGGCCCGGAAGGGCCTGGAGGAGCTGGTGGAGCTCCTCCTGGCCCGCGGCGCCGACGTGCGGGCCAAGAACCGAGAGGGCGAGACCCCGCTGAACGCGGCCTGCGCCGGGGCGGAGCGGCCAGCCGAGGCGGGCCGGTACCTCCGCGTGGTCCAGCTGCTCCTGGGGGCCGGCGCTGAGCCGTTCACCGCGGGCAGGAAGCTGCACACGCCGCTGCACAACGCCTGCGCTAACTGCAGCGCCCGCATCGCAGAGTGCCTCCTGCAGCGCGGGGCCCGGGCGGATGTGGAGAACTGTGCCGGCTACACGCCGATGGACTGCCTGCTGCAGGTGGGGAGCGGGGGGGTGGAGCGAGGGTGGAGCGGGGGTGGAGCGTTGTTTCTCGATGTGGAAATGGGGGAGTAGTTATTGTTAATTGTTCTTCATTATTATTCATTAGTAGCGGACCCTTTTCACAGAGGCATCATCGTAGGGCATAATACTGATACAAAATCGTGACTTGCTTATGGATTTCAAATACCTTTCTGATAGTCTAATTGAGGGGTCGTTACATTGAAGTATATGTAAAGTATGGTACCGGACTAAAACTACTTCTCCAACGTTTCAGACCTAATTGTGATTATTTTATCGGCACAGCTTCTCATCGTTATTCATTTGGACTATAAAACCAGGTGTATATTATGACCAGTCAAAGTCGATATAGCATCATATTGTTCTCCATCTCCCCCTCCAGGTGGTGGAGGATTACCCTGAGCAGCAGCCTGAAGCGATCGCTCGTTCTCTTCTAAACCATGGAGCTAAGCTCGCTTCCCCGAAGGTTTGGCCCTGCATGAATGAATGAATGAATGAATGAATGAATGAGGATAACATGTAAACTGGATAAACAAATGTGGTATAGAATCTAGATATATATATAGCACATAGAATGATACCAAAGAAATAAAAAATATATTTCTATATAATATTTAGAACTAGCAATTTCTGCACAACAAAGCAAGTTCATTGCACACACCACATAGAGACAACATTTCCCCCGTGTTAACAGGTACTGAAGTACTGTTTGCCGTCTCCCGCCACGTTGGAAGTCTTGCTGAACTCGTACACCATCATCCCTCCCTGTGAATGGATGGAGGCTCTCTCCACCGATGTATACAGGGTAAACTTAAGTCCCCATCACCAAAGATGTACTTCATTAATCCCAGACAGGAAATGAGGGCCCTGCAGAAGAAAGTATAGATTATAATAAATACATTATATTAAATAGTATATATTACAATATAAAATAAGAATAAAATACATTTCAAATGTTCTTACTCCGTCTCTCTCTCAACACCCCTCTCCCTTACCTCCGTTGCCTCTGGTCCAGGAGAACCAGTCCTTCTTGGACCTGGTGCGTCTGATGAGCGGCCAGCCTCGATCCCTGCAGCACCTCTGTCGCAGTGTCATACGGCAGTACCTGGGCTCCGTTTGTCACTCGGCCATCAGCAGACTGCCTGTCCCCAGCACCCTGAAGGACTACCTGCTGCTGTATAACGACGGAACGCTCAGATGAAAGCAGCGTGGTCATAGGTCACTGAAGCGGGGATGGACATTAACTCGTCGTATAGCTGATGGTGTAAAAAAAAACAACACACATTGTATACAAATATATTTTATTCTTATTATTTCCATGTCTTGTATGGTTTCTGATGGCTGTATGGGAGGGTGGATGGACGTATTAAACAGGTTACCTTTGCTTGCGGTCGGAAAAGCATATATATACCGGTATATATACTGCAGCCTATATAAAATAGTCTATTTTCAAGAGTGTGTCACACGCTTATAAGCACGCAGCATTTATAAAACAACCGCAGAATTTACGAAGTTTGACGACAGATAGCATATCAGTATGAATGCAATTCTTTACACTTGACAAAGGTTTACTCGGGAGTGGCCTACACTAAAGTCGGTCTCCTCATGAATCGGTGGACTTGGCTTCGCTGCGGCGGCCCAACGAGCGCTCCCGATGACGTCTCACCGGTAACTACGTCACGGTGCTTCGTCAACAGTGTTTTTGTGGTTGAACGGGCTGTGGCACCAAAAAAAATTTGCCATGACTTTAAACATGATTTGATCACACTGCAGGTAAGATTCTGCAGTATCACATTCGAAGAGCACACATATTAGGAAAATAGGTAGTCACATTTGACGTTAACATCTTTGGGAAACGTTTAGACCGCCGAAGGTCGTGCTATAGGGTTGCTAACTAGCTGGGTTGCTAACTCTTAGCTATACACCGAACCATGTAGGATAAAGTGAAGATGTGTCAGCCAGTATATCACATCAGGAGGGCGTAGTTGTGTCTCAGATGAACCCACAGACGTGTCCTACTAAGGAAATAATAGCTAAGCTTATCTGCACTTATGTCACACTGCAGCTCATGTTTCTAACTGGCAGCTCTTGCTGAAATTAATTTCATTGTGTATGTCAATGAATAGGCTTTAGTTTGCGTACAGGAATGGCAGTGTGTGCACTGACCATGTTGGACGGGATGGGAGACGAGATGACCGCAGCCGGCGGGGTGCTGATCCTGGTGCTGGCGATGGTCCTAGCGTGGCTGTCGACGCACGTAGCGGACCGGGGTGACCACATCCTGGGCACCATCCTGACCGTCGGCGCCCACGCGTCCCTTATCGGACTCGGAGGCCACGACGGCTACAGCAGTGGTCCTACGAGCTCCGACACACCGGAGCAGCAAACTCCCCCAGCTTCCCAGGAGAACAAGCCGGAGGAGGTGGGGGAGTCGGGCTCCGAAGCGGGAGAAGGCGAGGGAACAGGAGACGGCGGTGCCGACATTGGACCGGATCAACTGATGAACATACAGAGTAAACAACAGCACACCTGCACACAGCATTCTCACGATGAGGAGGACGACGAAGAGGTAGATGAGGACGACGACGTGGAAGAGGACGACGACGAGGAGGTGGGCGAGGAAGAAAAAACGGTTGCCAAGCTTGGTTCGATGTTCTCCGACACCACCACCACCACCACCACCACCATATCCGTCCGTTTGAAGTTCCTAAATGACACGGAGGAAGTGGCTGTCGTGACACCACAGGAAACAGTGGGTCTACTGAAAAGGTAACGAAACGATCCATCATCATGTGTAGTAGAACGCCCGTCTCGCCATCACCCATTAACAAACCCTTCCTCCCTCCCAACAGCAAATTCTTCTCCGGCCGGGAGCACCAGGTGAAACTCATCTACCAGGGGCAGCTGCTGCAGGACCCCAAACGGACTCTCTCGTCGCTCAACATCACACACAACAGCGTGATCCACTGCCACATCTGCCAGGTGCTGGTGGAGGTGCTCCCGGAGGAAAGCTCCCCTCCCGGGGTCCGGTGGGGGGTCTCGGGGGGGTTCCGGGCGGTGGGCGTGGCCCTCAGCACCAGCAGCCTGGTGGTGCCGGTGTTCGTGGTGATCCTGGCCGTGGTGTGGTACTTCCGGATCAACTACAGGCAGTTCTTCACGGCCCCCGCCACCATCTCTCTGGTGGGGGTGACGGTGTTCTTCAGCTTCCTCATCTTCGGCATGCACGGCCGTTGAGGGGGGCGGGCGGCTGTCTTTAACTATGGAGGCAGAGCCCGGATTGGTCCGTTTACCGTTAGTAACGGCGCACGCACACGGGACACGGACCAATCAGGGCGTCTGTAAAGATGCTACCTAGCGGACTGGAATCCAACACTGTGTGTGTGTGTGTGGTTGTGATGAGCCACATTCAAAGTCTGGAAAATGTACAGTTACAAATCCTCATCATATGCAGTGTGTGTGTGTCTACGATGTTCAGATTGAACGGAACTGGGTTTTTAAACTAATGTTATGAAGTAACATGTCCTGCTTGTTTTAGTGTCTGGTTAGTTTCAATACTCATTCACCATAAAGGGTACAGAACTGTTTCTCTCTCCATGTTTGTCATATTTCAAACACACCATGTGAACATCACATGTTTTATTTTCTGTTGAACATGATCAAGGTGAACAGGATAAGTGACCAACATTTGACTTGTGCTAGATATTTTTGAGCTGTGTTGAATTGAAGATTTAATTTTTTATTTTCAGAAACTATTTGTTTTCCGAAAACCAATAATTTGGCAGTAATGACTTATTTTGTGCAAGGCTTCGATTTTCTTATCGTGTTTGTGTTGCTTGAATCACTCTATGCGAGTACTTATGAAACTAGAATATTAACACCAAAATAGACAATATCAAAAATATTGTGTACATACTGTGTATTTACTGTAAATAAAAGATTTAGATGACTTTGCATCCTGAACTTGAATATTTAGGGCTTTAGCAATACATCATAGGTTGTCTCTTGTGTCCTAAATTGGACTGCTGTGACTATTGCCGATTCAGAATAAATCATTTTGAACTAGTTTTGTCACTGGCGGGTTCATTGTGTGTTCTATGATTTGTGTTGGCATACTGATCAAACACCAAACCTTAATAAACTGACTCGCCAAAATCACCTGAATCATGCCCTCCATATATCATAGAGCATTGGAATAGTTTTCAGGTACTAACAAACACTGACAAAGCTAACATTGGCTTCCCCTAATCCTGATCTTCTCATCACAATTGAGAACACTTTACAGGGTAAGTAAACCCAAAATCCATTATTTCAGTTGAAACCCGTTTGGTTTGGGTCTCCCAAAGTGTTAGTGAACATTTGTTCAGTGTTGACTAAACCTTAAGTTATAAAACGGGAAATTGTAAAATATGAGGAGTCTGCTACTTTGGGTGGAAACCGCTCTTCCAGAGTGGTCGTTTTCTGCAGCCTGCAAACCCTGCTCCAGTGAGTGTGGCGTGCGTTTCGGAGACATACGGAACCCAATGTGTCTTCTTTTTCAAAAACAGACCGCTTCAGATCACATTTTTTGACATCTCCTGGACAGCAGTTCTCCTGCAAAAACAGGGTTATCCTTGTGCTTTACCGCCAGGACGTCTAATTATGTTGCATGATTTCAACAGGACATTTGGAACATCCTATCAAACTATCTGCAGAAATTAAATGAAAATGAAAGTGTCTTGATGTTGTATACAAATAACAGCCACAGACCACAGACCGTTATGTGGTCCCAACTTACATGTCTTGCACTACAGAAGGACACATAGGTGGTGGTGGTTAAGTATGATATAAAAGCTCTGCTGCTTCCATTGATCGAAGGCAGATCGCCACCATACCAATAAATATACATATGAGAGAGATCAAGCTTTTAAATACTACAGCCTTCTAGGTACAGAGATGAGCATAAACCAGGTCTGAGGGACGTTAACAGTTCTTTCGTGGTCGGAAGTTCACATGTTCTGCCATCAGATTGAACGTAAAAGCTTTCTTCAAAACGTTGTCCAGATCACAATCTAGATATTGAGAAGCGTTCAGACCTTTCACCAATCCCTGAACACGTTGTACTGCCTGTGATATCTACACGACACGCGCACTTAGTTTAACATCACACGAAAGAAAGCAGAAAGCCTAAATATTAGTACAGAAAAATCTGCGTTTTCACTCATGCAGGTATAGATGCACGATGCACACATCCCTTTACACAGTGGAGTGAGTGAAACACATTCGTTGATTCAAGCAAAGGTCAAAGCTCGCAACATGGCACAAAAATGTATATATCCGTTCCACACTGAAAACTAGTCCTCATCCTACAGTGCGCACCAGCAAGAGCTATTTAAGGACACACACCTACATAAACACATAAAGCAGTGCAACACATCATGATATCATCGTCCCCCCCCTCCACAGCCACTGTATAGTACTCCATAATGAAGGGTCCAATTGCTGTAGTATCTTAAAAGATAAAATAAAAAAATGAATGCACACAACGATGAACACAATGGGCTTCTCTATGGTGAGGTCGCCACACTTTCACCGACGGGCCTCTAGAGTCCTTAGTTAGTCGATGAGTAGTTTTGAGTAGTCTACATATAGTCTACAAAAAAGTCTGCATATATTACAGCGGCCTTTCCCTTCATTTCCCTGTTTTGTCACAAAGAGAAGGCCGAGACTCTCGGGGTCTAGTTGAACTCATCGTAGATGGAGGCCATGGAGGAGGCGGCGGGGAGCTGCTTAGGCCTCTTCGGTTTGTTGGAGAAGATGAGATTACCCTGAGAAGTGCTGCTAGCGCTGCTGCTGCTCACGCCGCTGCTGCTGCTACCGGCGCCCGGCGGACAGCCGCCCCCCCGCTGCGCCGCGTCCCCCGTGGCGGCCCCGCCGTAGGCCGCGGAGGACGGCCGCTTCTTCTTGGGCCTCCTGGGGTCCGTAGGGTTGGCGCCGCCTGGGAGCCCCCCGGCACAAGACAGCCACAGACACAAAGTCAGCCTCGCGACGGAGTCAACGTGAACAAGTCAAATCAACGTGTTTAAAAATCCGACAAATACAACTGTCGACCCGATGTTTCCCCGACGACGCTAAAACAATACGCTCGGAGCGCCACGGAAACGTCACATTTCTATGTCAGCCGATTAAGTGGATAAAAGGAACAATATTGTTATAGATGAAAGTAACTAATATCTAACCAGTGTTGGTAACTGCGGTATAAGCGGGACAGACCGGGGCGTCCCTCGACCGGAGGATAATGTACTTGTGTGGAGGTACGGTTTGTTTCTGACATATCGTGTCTGTTTACTGTGTTCCGTACTTGAGTTGGACGAAACAGAGTTCTCCGACGAGTCCTCCCACTGCAGACGGCTCATCAAGGACTGGCCGCCCGCGATGTCGTAGCCGTTGCCCCCGGCAACTGCATCCATGCTGGCCAGCGACGGTAATCTGGCAGCCAAAAGAAACCAACCAACCCACCCATCAGATGAACTGCTGCAAAGCCCAGGTTCCACTGTGTTCATTATCCTGTAAGTGCAGCAACAGCACTGCCTACAGAAACACAAGATTGTAATCTCACTATGCCAACCAACCTGGGTCCTCTTGGGACCTGATGGCCCCAAGAGGACCACCCTGACTCACTCCGATAGCCCCAAGAGGAACGCCCTGACTCACCCTGAGGGCCCCAACAGGAACACCCGGACGGTCCTCCTCTGCTGGTCCGTGTGCTGGGGGCACCGCTGGGACCTGGCGGAACACAGGGATCACATGACCACACCACCCGAACAGCATGGCGGCTGTCCACAGAGGAACTAGGAGGAGTACCATCAGAGACCTGCTGGGACTTGTGAAATGTCTGATACGGGTGACATGTTTCCTCTGTTCATGGCACGGACAGCCACAACAACATTGCTTTAATACAATGTTGGGGGGGGGAAACGGTGTAGAGCCAAAATATAAGGCTTCTCAGGGGTCTGGTTTTGGGAGAGGTGGGGGTGCATAGTTCAACACACAATGATGCAAGACATAGAAGACAAAAAATGGCAAAACGTGGGCAGATTTTTCTCTTCCGTAGCCGACTACTCTTTGACACAGGAGGGCCTTGCCTCAAGGTAGTCATGGTTTGACCGACCACGAAAATGTTTTCCTGCTGTTCTACAGACATCGCGGCTACTTTACCTGGTGCACATCTTCTTGGTGTGTTCGGAAATCACCCCGCATTGCTGTAGGGAGAGAGGAGCCACATCGAGTTGAAACAAGAAAAAAAAAAAGCTTTTGCGGAAAGCTATTATTAACACTCGAGGCACAACCGCCAGGCCAGTGCGGGTCGATTCAACGGTGGTCTTACCGTTGTCAACAGAGAGCGCAGTTCTTGGGGGCCCAGTGTTTCGTAGTTAATACCTACACTGTAGCTGTACTGCAGGAGGAAGTGGAAGGAGGGAGCATGTCAGCACAGAGTGATCCCACGGGTTTACTTGACAAGTAAAGGCAAAGTGGAGTTCACTCACCTTGTAGGGCTCTGCATTGGTACTGCCACTGAGCTCACCTACGGCATCAAAACATGCGGGATTAGTGTTTTAGGAAGCCGCGAGTCAGCAGAACCATAAATATAGTGCATTTTAAATATTGTGAAGGAGATCTCCATTCCAGAACCAGAAAAACGAAGTCATATGGTGGAAGGCGTTTGTAAAGGTAAAGGTTTACAAGTGACTTTTACATTAACAAAGACGGGTGAATTACAAGGGTATGACCTCCTGATGTGTTTTTTTGGACAAAGAACATACACGGCGATCACCGATTTGTGGTTCAAAAGACAAGGGAATGCTTGTAAGCAGAGGGAAATATATGTGTGGTTTAATTTGGTATGTCCAAAAATAAGAAAACCAAAAGAACGAAACCAGCCTTGAAAGTGTGTGTTCTGCATACATATATGATCTTTTTTATCTTCCTTGTGAAGGTTTGACTGTCGTCTCAGTAAAACTCACCATTTTTATGTTTGACCGATTTGGATCTCCTTGGGGAATTCTGAAGCTGCATGAAACACGACAAAGATATAAGCTGTATTTTATCATAATTTCTGTTTCGTTCAAGATATAACAAATTTAATTCAGTTCTACTCAACATTTTTATAAACCAATATGTAACCAATATATACCTTTTCGCCTTTTCTTTTCTTGGCTGTAGAGACAAAGAGTTTGGTTCATTTGAAAGGGGGTTTATCTTTCTAACTAAACCAAGATTAACACCGATGATCCTCATTAAATCAAAATCAAAAGGTTGATCACCTTTTTTCTCCGCCCCGTATGACCAATCGTTGTCATTGAGGTCATCGTTGTCTTCCTGATCGCTCTCTGACTTGTTCAAGTTGTTGTTGTTCGCTAGCCTTTAGTATTTACGGGTAAAAACTAGATGTTAATTTCTCTCTCGCTCTCATAATAAATACTCTTTTAGGAGTTCTGCATTCCTTAAACACTCTTCCAAAAAAAAGTGTTGCCGGCACAGTTCCACCGCGACACACAGAAGCACGAGAGAAGCGGAACAGAAGTCCTGGTGGAATGACTGACCTGCGGTTGGCGATGCGGCTGCTGTTCCTTCCCATGCCGAGACACTTCTCCAAGTGTGGGGCGAAGCGAGAGGCGGCGATGCATCGTTTGCAGTTGGGACACTCACACTCTTTGTTCTTCCACTGATTGTACACTTGACCGAACACGTCCACTCCCGGTTGATCCACGATTTCTAGGGAACAAGACAAGAGGAAATCATGCATGGCTTGCTTGCACTGATGCTGGCAAAGTACTTTGTGTTGCTTTCTCCCAAGTTGGCCCCCATGGGACTCAAACTCGCATCCTCTTCCACCAGCATTAGCGTAAGCGGGTTAGCCCACTCAACTACAGGAAAAGATGGCACATTTCTACAGTCAAGTGGGCGTATTTTTCTTCTTGCGTTGTGTTTTCTTGGTTCTTCGGTGCAACTTGGGCTCATTACACACCGTTACATATGCATCACTTCAGGGGCTTGAGAATTAAAGAAAAAATAAGCTCTGGTACCCACCGAATTCCTTCATGCTCTCTTGGTCTGTGTCGTCCAGGAAGAAGTGCCCCTGTTTCACGGCACGATGGACCTCAAAAGACAGGCCTAAACACGCATCTTCCACCAGGTCACAGTAGATCTCATCCACTAAGGCCTGTGACATTCAGAGACTTTAGCACCAAATATAAACTGTCCGAAAGACTAAACACTTACAGGAGTTAAATATATAGTCTTTATTTTAATAACATAAAAAGGTATTACTGCTATGTATGTTTGCTTACCTCTAGCTTGGTGTCGTTCAGGCCTGACAGGGATTTCTCCTCCATTTTCATTTGGCAAAATGGTAAAGGTTGATCAGTAAATCATGAAGGGCCGTCTAACTTTGGAAAATACAAATGAGAGAATAATCAGGCATGACTCAAAACATGGCACCTCTTCATGCTAATTAAATGAGGCTTTTCTGATCAGTAGGGCTGGTTTTGGCGTACATCTATATCGTTCAGGGGGGTAAATAATGCATTGGCGAACCCAGGATAATGATCCTAAATTCCCAATGAATGCAACTCATTAGCATCTGAAACTTAAATACACTCTACGGCTAGGATACTTTACGAGAAGCGTCTGATCCGTTTCTGCCTCTGAAGTAGTGTCAGTCATTGGTTGACAAATGTTGGTGGATACATTGATACAACGTAGCGGGTTCATACAATTGTACTACGCCATCGTCATGTTGCCATGACCAAGCCATACAATGTTGTGACATTTCCTGGTTTTAATTAAAAAAAAAAAAAACCGATAGCTTCCTTTTGCGGTGTAAACGTACCTCGGTTAGAGAAGGGCTCGAGGTTTCCACACGGTCAGTATGCATTACTAGACACAATCATTACTATATCGGGGCCTACTGTATACATCGCAATACTTTCCTCTGAATAGCACCGCAAGGAGTATTCGTCGTTGTAGTCCTCATCAACAGCAGAAGTGCTGCCTTCTGCTGGTTCAACTCAGGCATTACTATAGGTACAAGATTCATCGATCGCCATCGGCATTCGATTAGTTATACCGATTAGTTATATATATAAGTCAGGACATATTTCGATCAGTCAGTACACTTACCTTTGTTTCGCAAACTGACAGCAATACAAAATCTAAATATTCTCAGTTATACGTAGAGCTGGAAATCATGAATAAGCCATAGAGCATAGATCGTAGTAAATAGGAATAATCATTAATAACCACGACTACTGTAACGTTACACATTGAGGCCTGGGAAATTCCCATACATTTTCAGACAAAATACACAAAATATATTTTTTAAGATTTTATTTGCCCAAATACTTAAATTTGCAAGGACATTAGAACACCCTCCGCTATAGAAAACATCAATTTTTTTTAAAGGATCAGCAATAAAGACTTGTAAAGCTTTGCCGTCTTCAATACTTCTACAAACAAACCAACGTGAGTAGACAACCGATAACTAAAGCAGATGAAATACCGGATACTTTCCCGTCAATAAAGGACTTGTCTCCAAAGACACTGGTGTAGGTTTTCCAAATCAATGTAGCAGCTAACATAAAACTTCAATAAAAAAATATGTACAATAAAGAGATAACAGAATTCACCCCCCCTTTTAATCGGCAGTTCAGTTTTACCATATCCCTTTATGTCAGCCAAAATTCTTGATCAGCTTTCACATTTCTGCCAACAATTATATAAATATATCACACCTTTTATCCAATTATATACGAGATTTAGAATGGTCAAACTCAGTAAAATCACAGCCAGACATTTGCCTAGCCCTCATCGTTCTTCAAACAGATCAGGAATATGTATAACAAAACCTGGCAATTTCCAATTAACTAACGACAAAACAGCACTTAAAAAGAAAACAGAAATAAATCACTGGAGAACTTTGGAAGAAAATGAGATCAAACGATATCTACATTCATGGTGTAGGTGTGATGTCCCAAGTCGGGGGCGCAAACACGCGCTGCAGTCGCAGCATATAGTATGAACACAATCCAGAAACGGCAAACGTTAACGCAAAGCGATATTCACACCTTTGTATATATATACACATACACACATACATGTGTACGTATGCATGTACGGACACGCACACAAACACCTGTAAGCGTGTATACTGCGCGTGCATGCACACATACACAAAGGGAGAAAAAAATTACATTTAAGTGCACACGTTTTTTTTTTGGGATAAACAGACTACATCCGGCTTGGATTACAGTCATTATCATTAAGCCTAAATTTAAAGACAGAGAAACCATGAATCTGAACACAAGTTAAAAATCAAAAATAATGATGGCTTCATTTAAAAAGATGGAAATTAAATATAAAAATGGAGGCTGAGAGGAGCGACAAACGCCAAATCCGAAAATAACAAAAGGGTAAAATGTTCAGACCAAACAGAAACAGTGAAAACAACATACATCTCCGACACATGTTGAAATGTTTGTCATTGCCAAAACAAACAAAAAAAGCTCAATTGAATTGTCTCAGACTGTAACAAATACCATCCCGTGGTGGAGAAACAGAACTTAACGAAGACCCAGTAACGGCGGTTAACTTCCGAATACCCATCAATGACGACATGTGTGGCGATGCACCCCGTCATTAGGCTCACATACGGGAAAGAAGCCGGCTGTTTCAAAAATTCCAGCGACAAAGAAAAGAAAGAGTTAAAGACATTCATCATGGCTTGATTTTTCCTGAAAAGACAACCTCTTCCAGACCCACGTGGCAACCACTCCGTCACTAGAAGTTGAAGAAGGACAAGAAAAAAAAAAAAAATAAAAAATACAGGCTCTAAAAACAAAGATTCAAGGACACATTCTGAAGAGTGCAATATTTTGTTTATGGCCTGTAGGCGCCCCAAAACCAATGCACCATAATCAATATGGTCTTTGGCCCCGTGGATCCTGTCCACCACCCATATCCCACTTCAGATGTCAAACCGTTTTACCTTGTCCAAGGAACAAAAAGAAACTACCAGGAGAAAAGTTATTCACCCTAGCCAATAAAACTCCTGTACCCATCTGTACCCCTGGATGAAACCCCTCAGTGGACCTGCGGAGGACTCCACCCGAGAGGGCGGGGGGGGGGGTCTCCCTCTTCATCTGGCACAGGATCAGCGGAACTTGGGACAGGTGGTGGTGGTGGTGGTGCCCCCGCCCGGGCGAGAGGAACGAGGTGGGGGAGGAGGAGGGCCGTTATCGGTGTGAGTTTGTGTGTGAGAAATGTACGAGGCAATGCAGGAGCGCCCTCTGGTGGTGGGAGCGGGAGCAGGAGGCGGACAGCGGGGTTGGCACAGTGGCAGAGCTCCCTGGACTCTAGGCTGGGCTCAGCTCAGTCTCTCGGGCGGGGAGCCCCCCCGGTCATTCGGTGTCAGAGTCCGAGGAATCGGCGGAACTCGAGCCGCTGGAGCTCTCCTCCGACTTGTTCTCCTTGTCCTCGGCCTCGTCCTCTTCCTCGTCGTCTTCCTCGTCGTTCTGCCGCCAAACGAGAGCATCAGAACATCAGCTCAGGGGAACAAGTGTTAGTGCTTTACCTGCTGATAATGGATGGTAATGGAGGTGGTGAGACCCTTTTCTGGCCATCCGTCAACCACAATAGTGCGTCTGGTTTTTCTTTGCATGCTCTTGAATGGCGTTGCAGTTTCATTACTACTTTGGACACGATGAACAGTCCTTTTTGTTTAATGATCATTTGAAGTACAATTTAGCGGCATCTCACTTTCTCGTTAAAGGGAAACACCTATATTTTCTTTACCTAGTTGAACAGTTTCACAAATTAAAGGGAATAACAATGAATTGATTTCAAATATTGATGTCAACTTCATATCCATGTTGCGGCAGCCCTGTTTAGAAATGTCTCATGGTGGTGCAGGAAAGGTAGCATGGTAGCATCTTTGGGGAGAACCCTGCTTTATTATCATCATCATCATCATCATCATCATCTGCACTATATGCCAACAGCAACACTTTGCCTCTTGTCAAAAACCTTAACGGAAGGTCACTCACGTCATCATCATCATCCTCCTCATCTTCATCCTCATCCTCATCGTCCTCCTCACTGGATGAATCCGCAGAGGAAGCCTTCTCTTGCTCTTCGTCGTCCTCGTCCTCCTCCTCCTCTTCCTCCTCAGATTCCTGTGGGGGGGGGGGAAGGGTGCAGGGTATCAGGTCAGACACAGGGTAGAGATGGAGACTGACAGAGACCGCGGTTCAATCTCATCAGCCGAGCGGCCGGCAGACTCACCGGCTTCTTGGCCTTGGCTTTGACTTTGGCGTTTGGTCCGCCGGGCTTCGCGGCGCTCTTCCTCTTCTGATGTGGCGAGGGAGACAGAGACACACAATCACTCATCTGGGCTCCGGCAGTCCTGCTCCGTTAAAGCATTCCTGCACTTTGTTTTGTACCGTTTTGTATCTTCACAACGTAGGTCGCTTTGGACCAACGCCTAAATAAATGGACTGTGATGCAACAACAACCATACCTGCGAGTTGTACTCTTTGTAGATGTGTCTTTCTTGCGAGGAAATGCTCTGCGGAGACATGACAACAGAGGTTAGGATCTCGCGGGCCCTCCTGCCGCATCCAACATCACTGAGTCCACGATGCAGAGCGCGATGAACTCCTCAAAGCGTCACGATACAATAAACTTCTTTCAAACATCCTATTTTTTTGTGTGTGGCTCTGATAACAAAAAAACGCCTCCCTAAACAAATGACATCGCATGTAGCGTCATACTCCGCATGCCATTCCGTATTCAGCAAAACATCTTTTTGTAGAATAGAGGGCTCCGGATCCGCACGCAAAACGAGAATTTGTACTCACACTTGCAACAATGCAGCCACCTCATGTCATTTTGGATTCTACACAAGACGTACAATTGCCCCAACCCCTCGTAAATATTCCGTATTCTTTCAGTTTCTCACCGCCAGCCACTGCTCCAGCAGCACCTTGTACTGCCGCTGCTTCTCCTCGGCGATCTTCTTGTACTGGTCCTTCTCCTTCTGGGCCAGCCGCTGCCAGCGCCCGCCAATCTCCGCCATGCGTTCCTTCATGGGCAGGTGGTTCAGCTCCCCGTTGGACAGCATCTCCTGCGAGAACTTCTGGTAGCCGTTCCTACCGGGACAACGGATATCAGCAAACGGAGAGAAAAAACAAGACAAAGAGGCCCCTGGGAACTAAAATGAGTCGACGCCTGTTTGTGAAGCTCATTGGCTAAGAAGACTAACATGTAGTTCCTCCGACAGCCTTTAGGTGGTTAACAGTAGAGACTAACATGTAGTTCCTCCGACAGCCTTT
>JAOPJO010000088.1:2076853-2087038 GCA_027123675.1 Molva macrophthalma | reverse complement strand
CGGCACCCACGACGGCATCCACAACTGCTTCGACGGCACCCACAACTGCTTCCACGGCACCCACAACGGCTGCGACGGCAGCGGCAGGGGCTGCGGGGGGGGCCACGAGTGGGGCGGGGGGGGCGGCGGGGGCTGGGGGGGGGGGGGGGGGGGGTGAACCCACCTGGGAGGAGGGGGTATCTGGACCAACAGTGTCATCTTGTTTACGTGTCGGGGATTCCCCTCGTGATGGGGAGATGGGTGGTGGGGTCGGGGGGGGGTGTCCCTTGATCGAGTTAAGATAGTAGTGATGGTGACATGAAGTTCAGGTTTTTTTCAAGCTCATTTGAGCTTGCCTGCTCTTCTGAAAGTGCCATCACAGGCTGTGTGTTGGACATTCTCAAGACTAAACTCACGGTTGCCAAACCACACATCGCCGCGGTGACAGTGCATTTACATCCGTGAGAGGGAGATGGGTTCGAGTCGGTTTGTTTCACTCGATTTTTGTGGCCCGTTTTTGCGATCTAAGAAGGACATGTAACTGTTTAGCAAGGTTCAACACCGTTCCAGTGGGACAATGGTGGGACAGATGATCATGCCTTATGGAAACACAACAATCTCACATTTAGAGCAGACAATGCCCAAAGCACTGCCCCAATCAGTATGACCCGGGCCAGGTGAGGCTGCTTAAACCAGCCATCCACCACACACACACACACTCCACATCCCCCCAACACCAAATTGGGGCTGGGGGAGTCTCCCCAGCCGAAGCCCACTCACCCACCCACCCCCATCCATAAAAAAAAATACATAATCTGGACTCTGACCAGGGTTACCATACCCAACTTAAACAGACTCTTTCCAGGATAACCATACCTAAAATAAAATTAAAACAAATACAAACCCCATTGTCCCCACACCTCCCGAGAGTGACATGCCAAACCCCCCCACCCCCCTCCATCCTGGAGACCGGAGGCCCGGGCTGCTGCCTTGCCTGGCGGAGGCGTCGCTGGACATGGCGGCGGCAGGGCTGTCTGGACGGGCTGGGTAGAGGTTCAGCTGGGCTGCGGTGGTCACTCCTCGGAGGGCCGGAAACAGCCTTTGGTAGGGCCACCCTCTCCCGGGGCGAGTCCCTATCCCCATCTCCCTTCTGGAGCACGGGGTCTTCGGCGGCTGTGCTGGCTGGAAGAGGTGCGGCTGGGCCTGGGCTGCCGCGGGCTGTTGTGGAAAGGGTGATGAATAAAAAATTAAAATAAAAATTAAACCTAGGTGGCTTTTATTGGGCTCCACCAGACCGAGGACGCAGGGCGGTGACGGTAAAACCGGTTTATTGCCCAGGTTCGTGTTCAACCTACCAAACGACTCCCATGTGACCCCCCTTTTCCGTGACCTCCACTGGCACCCTGTAGTTGCTCGCATCAGACTCAAGACGACGGTACTGGCCTACTGGCCACTACCTCCAAGCGTTAGTCAGACCACACAGCCCAGCTCGAGGGCTCCACTCAACTACCTCGGCGGGACGCCTGGTACCGCCATCGCTCGGAGCAAGCAAAGGTCGATACAACAAAGTCACAACTCTTCTCTGTTTCGGCACCGCAGTGGTGGAACGAGCTCCCTGCCGAGGTCAGGACCGCAGAGTCGCTCACCAGCTTCCGCAAGAGACTCAAGACTCACTTGCTCAGAGCTCACCTGGACTCTGCATAGCCCCCACCACCCCTTCTCCTCCCTTACTCTCCTGAAACACCCCTCTTACGCACTTATTGTATGTTTGTACGTCCTGGCTCTTAATGTACGCACTTATTGTATGTTGTACATCCTGCCACTTAAAAATAGTATTTAGCATCGTGTAGCATCTTAGCCTAGCTATCTTTGTTGTATACGGGGAATGGGTTAACCGAGCAATTGCAAGTGCTTGGCACTTGTTTCTATGAACATCCTTCCTGTAGCGACAGCGATATATTGTTGTTTCTCTTTCTTCTGATAAATGTACTTATTGTAATTCGCTTCAGATAAAAGCGTCTGCTAAATGCCCTAAACATAAACGTAAATGAGGTTGAGTATAATGATACAGGGCAAGAGGTGTCACATGGTGCCATGCAGGAGATCTTCCCTGAGTGTGTGTGTTGATGGCTTGTTTAACCTGTGCACAATGTTTACTCAATGTACAACAGGTGTGCAGCCTCACCCAGCCCCAGAGTCCAATCAGTCTGACTCGGGCCAGGTGAGGCTGCTTAAACCAGCCATCATCCACACACACTCCACCCCGGTTTTCTAACCCTTGTCCTGGTGCCGGAGGAGCCCAGTAGTGCCAGCTAGGTGGCGTGTGGCAGGGTCACCTGCTACCATGTATTGCCTATTGCCAACGAGTTGAGCCAACGAGGGACCCTGGTGTATCATTTTTGGAAAATCACCTGCAAAAATCTGTGCAAAAATACACCGTCTTATCCCCCCAGATCACCAACCAGCCCCCCAGGTGGAGAAAAGATACCCTCATATAAACGTAACGGCAAAATAATCTCAGTGACGTGAACTTTGTGAACTTCCAATAGACAGCCACCGATGTCTGCATACCGTACGTATGAAGTACGTGTGACAGAGTGTGTTGGCTCCACAGCCTGTGTATGTGCACCAGGAGCTATAGAGACATGGCTGTGTTATCGGGTTGAAAGCTATCGGCTGTGTCCATGTGTCGCTGGACTGAACAGTGTGACCATTATCTTACTGCACATTGTACACAGACACTCCCAATAGTAATACAGGGCTTCTACACTATTAACAGTCGATAGCTTCAGTCTTTTATGTACAATATAATGAGACAATGGTTTATATTTCCTTTTATTTAATGCAAGGATTAGTTTGTATTTTAATGACATGGTCAACAAACATTTTTTCAAACTTTTGAATAGATTTTAGTACTACTAAGCCTTTGACTACTACTTCTACCAATATTAATAATAATAGTAATAATGTCAGGCTTATTCCTTTTTCATAACTAAAGGCTCAATATTTCTGGATATATTTAACATGTATAATTCAGAATATTATGAATAACTTCTTTATTTTGTATTTGATGGAATAAAATCAAATAATTTTAGCGCCCTTATTTCCCAGAGCACTCCAGGATCCAGCATAATGTTTTAACACAGACGTAGATGAACTGGAGAATATAAAAAAATGTATATATATAATTAGATGTATATTTATACATTTACAGTGGAAATAATATTTCAGTGTATTTAATACTGTTGGATTGTGAAGAAAACATCTTAATGAAGCATTCTGAAAACACAGGGAGATGTTTGGTCGTGCTTATGCTAACGTTAGCTGGACGTTTCGGCTCCATTGAAACATAATGAAATAAACTAACAGCGGAATAACGGAACCTCTTCAGACAACCGGCCGCTGGCGGCAGGGCAGGGTTGCTAACAGGCGTTCAACCCCCAGCCCAGAGGTACGGGGTTCGATCCCGTAGTGTCTCCCGTAGCCTACCTGTACAAAGCCCACTCTGAACAAGATGGCTCGTAAAATATCTCCCGCATAGACTTCAACGGTCACCACAGACCACACGGCACCCGATTGCAATGCTTGTTCGAGTGCTTCTATAGGGGGGACAGATAAGCTCTATCAGCGGCAGAGCAAGCCGTTTGGTGTGAACTATCACTTGTGCCCAGAACCTCAACGTAACGCCTACCTCGACCAAGCAGGCATGCAGTCCACCAGGGCCATGCGCCCCCCCGTAGTGAATAGCCTTAGGAACTTAGTTTTAATGGACTTCAGTTTAAAGGCCAAATACGTATTAAGACATGTGCCTCTGCATTGTAATTATTCCCTTTAGAATGCTTATTTTTACGAGATTGGAAGTGATCGCATTTACTTTTAAGGTAATTAAAAAATGTGAGGGTATGTAGGCGAATAGGCACCGATGTTGCAGTCAAAATACAATACCATAGGCCTACTTATTAACTGTTACACATGGGATAAGTATGAAAGAGAAAGTAAGAGAAAAGTCTGTAAAGATAAGTATGCATTAAATGTTACTGGTCGATGGTGTTGGGTAAAACGCATGTTTGGTAAAATGAGACGATAGACCAGTAATATGGTGGCTGAATACGGCTTCATACGCAAGCATCAAACACAGTTTAATGGCCCCCTATTTTACCACCAGGTGTGATGTTGATTAGTCATTACAAGCCATTTTACATTCTACCCTCTAGTGACATCACACATGGGTGGACACCCAGATGTATGATAGCTAGATCCAGCAGCCAGCCTATGCCGTGGACTGAACCAGCTGATCGGCTGATCTATCCATCAAACATCTTGGTGGACACGCCCATGTGTGATGTCACTAGAGGGTAGATGAACTGACTAATCAACATCCCACCTGGTGGTAAAATAGGGGACCTTCAAAACAACATGAGCTTTTACAGCAGCAGTAAAAAAAATAGTGAAATAGTCATAGTTATAACAATGTATCTATATCTAACATACTACGTTGATCACATGCAAATCACACAGGATAGGTGTATCAGTATGTATATATATTTAAAAAATTAAACATTGGGTCACAGCGCAGTTTGAAAACCACTGCTTTGTTTAGAGCAGAGATCTTCAACAGGGGGTCCGTGACCCCTGGGGGGTCCGCAGAGTTACTGCAGGGGGTCCCCGAAATTATTTCGGGAACCTTTTATTTCTTCCAAAAATTAAAAGATGTACTTTGTAATTATGTATGTATACAATGCTAAGCCATTGTGGTACTTTTATACATGGCACTATAGGCCGCACTACACGTTATTATTGGCCCGGTTTAATAAGCAACACAATTGTATACGATATGTAATAGGGGGTCCCTCCACCGTATCACTATAAGCCAAGAGGTCCTTGGCCAAATAAACGTTGAAGACCTGTGGTTTAGAGGATGAAGCTGCTCCCTCTAGTGTTACCAACATTACATTACATATATTTAGCTGACGCGTTCGTCCAAAGCTACTTACAATAAGTGCATTCAACAATGAAGACATGGCCCAAAAAGATAAAGAATCATTCGGGTACATACAATTAAGCAAAAGGCTTTAAGTAAACATAGACACAAGAGATAGAGATTTTGTAGAGCACATTTTAGATAGAGAAAGGCCATACACATATTGACACACACAGGCTTTCTATTCTACTTTGACTCTTATCTAATAAAAACTCCTAGTTGTATTTGCATTGGCTTTATTGCAAATGCATTTTCATAAGAGCGTAGCAAACGCAACATACGCCTATCTCTGCTACTTCTCACGAATGCTTTATCGCTTAAATTATTAAGGATTAAAAACAGTTTCTTCCCCAATGGTTCTCTCACTTTAACAGCTACCCAGTTGCTATTTATTATACATTTTAAAGCCACCTTAAGGAAGTGAAGCAAGCATCTATTAGAGAACTGATGGATAAGTGACATAGTTATAGAAAAATATGCTCAATGAACCTCTGGCAGGCAGATGGTAGTTGTACCTTTCAGAAATGTTATTATTCATGAGAATTTCTTATTTCTTATAGTCAGACCAAATGAATTGCAGTAAAATCCCGAACACTGCATAAAAACATTGTAAAAGAAATGTATCATTCAAACTACATTATAAAACACTTCTAATTAGATAGCTCCGTCTAAAACACGCAAGCCAATTACATTTCTAACACAATGCCTTATTAAATGCAGAGTCATGTTGCCACGTCTCTTTAAAATATGGAGAAGAATGCCCCCTGGGACTTCAAACCAGTTGGGTTGGTTAGGAGCATCATAACCGCAATGAACAGTATCAAAATGAACGCCTATTACACCCACAACAAATAAATCAGCTGGTTGGACAAAGGTTAAGTTCAGCGGGCCTTTTACCTTCGCTTACTCAATAGAGAAAGCCAACTTTATAGTGAAGCCAAAGCAATTTGAGTCAACCTTAGTGACGGAGTAGGGAGATATATTACACAAAACAATGGCTATCAAGATTATTCATTTTATTTAAAGACAAATGTCACAAAGAGGAAGTTTATATCGAATTGGTCTGT
Organism: Molva macrophthalma; assembly: GCA_027123675.1. Classification (NCBI taxonomy): domain Eukaryota; kingdom Metazoa; phylum Chordata; class Actinopteri; order Gadiformes; family Lotidae; genus Molva; species Molva macrophthalma. The sequence goes on along the minus strand of JAOPJO010000088.1, from coordinate 2,081,011 downwards.
GTTGAGAAAACAGAGGGTGGTTTCAATAACAGATGCTAAAGTGCAGTTTCTTATAACTTATAACTTATAACGTAATCGTTTTACAGTTACAGTTTCAAGGTGAAAAACTAAGCAGTGTATTCATACCCAATAGATACTGAGCAGCAACCGCAGACACTGGCAAACGCACATAGTTGCATGTTTTCATAATGAACACAGTTATTTTGTAAAAACCCAACAAAACAAAAACAATAAATATTTGTTTCATGCTTTGGCAGCCAATAATTCTGCATCGGCCCATTCCCTCTGCATTCCCCAATGCATATCAAATAAGAGACTAGAGTGTACTTTACTCCAATTAATGCAAATACTATTAATAAGAAAATGACAGGCAGTTCGTATTGCCAGGCAATGAGGCTTGTATAAAAGCAAAAACAGACTCCCCCCATCCCCATGACAATGCCCTCTCCCCCGCTCAATATCCCCACGGGAAGCAACTACGACTGCAAACATCATACCATACCCTTCAACCGGTTGGGATATGGTAGTCATAGGTGTCCAGAGCAACACGTTAGGGACACGGAGGGGCGAAAGACACACTGTGGGGCCCCTATAGTGACCACACCTTGAATTAGACCATGGCTTTGATCTCAGTGCATGGTCAGCATGCCAGCGCTCTTGTGCTGTGTTCGAGTTCCAACAGAGGAGACAGGAATGGCCACCTGGGAGTGGATCACAATGAGGCCGTTTGAGGAAGGATCTTTAGAGGCAACCTGTTTTACATGATGACACACGGGGCACGGCTTTTGGTGAGTTTCGCCACCGGTTTGCCATCCTGGGCTTTCTGGATTGCATCCATGACCTACATGGGGTAAACAAATTCACAGATCAGATCTTAGCTGTGACATAGCATATGCATAACTCAAATAAGTGAATGAGAGACAAACCCACTTCATCCTCGATGGGAAAGCCTTTGAGCTCAAGTTTGGAGAAGACCAGCTGGCCGTTGATTTCGATCTCGAAACTGCCTGTTGACGGTAGAATAAAATGTAATTGTAATGTGGGTCACATACACTCTTTACCTGGTAAGTGTGATATCCACCCCTTGATATCACAGGAATAGAGGGATGTGGCTCTCTTCATATTAATAATATTTAATAACATTATAATGGTCTACTTACTGGACCTGCCCACAAATCCTGACACATCCGCATCAGGGAACTCCGCAAGTACCACTTTCCGGAGCTCCTGATAACGGGGTCCGTACCCTCATCCGCCACTAAACCAAGAGAAAGATATCAAATAATCAATCACTGCAATAAAATGACCCATGAAGCCAAGGATCACGTCATCAAACACAGGCGGTGGTATGTTAGCTAGCTAGCCATTAGCTGAAGGCGAACAATATCGACGTCGGCTGCTAAATTGCAACGGGATAATATTTTAACAATTTCAACATCAATCCACACAAACAAAGTTATTTCATCACAGCCATATTTACCAGTATTCAACTCGGACTTGGACCACCATTTTTGTTCCGTGTAGCGTCTGAAGACTCTTTAACGTGCCTGCGTGATTCACGGTCCGGCAGCACAGTACTGGGCGGAGCTTAAGCAGTGGTATATAAACACTGAAAGGGCGGGGCGGAGGGAGCCTGTGATAGGCTGGGCGAGATGAACTGTTGTTGGAGGATTACATTACATTCTCATTACTCATTATTCTCATTATGGGCTGTGAAAAGAAAAAAATGAGGCAATAGACCCATTTCATAGAAGCTATGACATGGGTATGAGCATGTACACTATAATGAGAATAAATATAAATAAATATGAGGACATATACTTTCATATTAGCCCCACAAGTGAGCCATTGTTCGTTGTTTTAACATTATAATGACCAACAGTATTGTCTCCGAGTTGATTGATTTGATATTAGATACAAAATAAGACTTTGGAGACACAAAGCTTGGCATTTGAAGGAGGTGGCAATGTTTACATTTATATTCTTACTGGAAGGAAGTGTTCAGACCAACCCTAGTTAATCATCTCAACGTCAACCTTCAGACTCATTAGGAAAGAAATGAGTAACACATTAACGAACACACCTTCAAGGGGATGTTAAAAAACATGTTGGAAAAGCTTCCAAGTGGAGGTCTTTAAACGTGTAAATACACTCAGTGTGAGCTGAACACATTACGTTGGAATGGCAAACCAAGAACTATTATGTAAGTGATTATTTAAATACTTTTCATAGCAATACCAACTATTCACCAAACCCAGCCAACAATTGGGCTCCTGTAGCTTATTTATTTGTATGTCATGAGTAATATTTAATATGTGTATTGGCTCATTCATTTCAGTAATTCACAATTCAGTATGGTTCGGGATGGTAGCTTACACTAAGAGTAGGGTATCCAATAGAGTCCTTTAATAGGACTATGTTCTACTGTGAATAGTTTGGTTGTATTTTTGTAGTGTCACTATGATTCACAGACCAACATTCAAATAAGATGTCAGCCCTAAAACCACAACACACGCGATCTCCCGAAGGAAAGACAAGATGGCTTTTCTTGTGCCCTTCTTACATATTTATTTTTTATGTTTTTATTAAACCCATTTGGGAATTTAAATGTAAACTCCGTTGCTTAAACTAGGATCGCCATAAAGGGCTATATATGTGATCAATTCATGTATTTGCGCGCGCGCGTGTGTGTGTGTGTGTGTGTGTGTGCGGTCACTGAAATCACTGGTGTTTCGAGAACATTTCAACAGGTGGGGAGGGGGCCGCGTGTTTTCTGCGCATCCAAGTTATTTTGTGATGGTTATGTTAATCAAACATTATTTAGAGTGGGCCAGTTACTTCGGTTTTCATAGCTAACAAATGTTTAATCACGGATGCTAAATTATTTTGTTTTTAGTTGTGTTTTCCTTTTTAACGTGTGCGTGCAATGGAAAATGTTGTACAATTACAAGGCTGACTACTTGTTACGTTGACCTCGACTTGGCTCTAGTGTGTGCGTGTGCGAATGTGTGTGCGAATGTGTGTGCGAATGTGTGTGCGAATGTGTGTGCGAATGTGTGTGCGAATGTGTGTGTGAGTGAGTGAGTGAGTGAGTGTGTGTGTGTGTGTGATTCTGGGTGTCAGGACTCGGTATGACAAGAGCCTTTTATGTTTTGACTTAACCCTCACTCTTTTCTGTGTTAGGGGAGGATGGTTGCGAATCACACCTAAAAATCGTGCTCCTCGGCGGGCGAAACTCGGGGAAAAGCACCGTGGGCAACATCCTTCTTGGCAAAGAGGAATTTGTTACGAGGGAGAGGACCACCTGCTCAAAGAGGCAAGGGGTGACGGCGGGCAGATGGATCTCCGTAGTGGACTCACCTGGCTGGTGGTGTGACTTGGGAACACGAGACACCGCCGAACTGGTAAAGAGAGAGATCGCCAGCAGCGTACTTATGTGTTTTCCGGGACCACAAGTGTTCCTGATTGTCGTCAAGGCGTGTTCGATCTTCTCAGAACAGCGTCGGAGGGCTCTGGAACAGCACGTCGCCCTTCTTGGCGAGACAGTGTGGCGGCACTGTATCGTTCTCTTCACTTGCGTTGATGGGCGAGCGCATGGAGTAAATGAGAAGATGGACAATGGCGCCCTCAGGTGGCTGATTGAAAAGTGCGGCCAGAGGCGCCATCATTTCATGCTGACTGGCGATACGGTAGGCAGCCAGGTCACACAGCTGTGTGTCAAAATACAAAAACTGGCAACCGAAAATGCAAATAGACCTTTTGAAATAGAACCAAGCTGTTTACGCAGGATCAACCAGAACGTAAAGACGGTGGAGGAGAGAGCTCTGCAGAGGTTTCTCAGGACGAAGGAGCATAGAGCTCAAACGCAAGGTCCGTCACATTAACTCGAAAGCAATACAACTCGATACTCTAACCTAATATTTAACCAAACATAGGCTGTATTCGAGCCTTCAAAACCCCCTTGCTCTCGTATTTGCTTCCCCCCCTGCAGAAGGTTTGCCCCGCCTCTCTGACCTCAGAGTGGTGGTGGTGGGAGCAACGGGTTCCGGGAAGACCTCAGTGGTCGACGCCATCCTCGGCCGCGGCGACGCGCGACGGGAGCCCGGCCATTCATCAGCCGAGTGTTTTAGCACTGACACCCAGCGAGGCGGGCGTAAC
>JAOPJO010000088.1:2019077-2031814 GCA_027123675.1 Molva macrophthalma | reverse complement strand
TGTGTGTGTGTGTGTGTGTGTGTGTGTGTGTGTGTGTGTGTGTGTGTGTGTGTGTGTGTGTGTGTGTGTACGTTTTGAGCCCTAATTTGAAAGTATATAACCTAGAGGGCAAACTCATGTTCTGGAAGCTTGTTCCACATTTGAGGTGTGCAAAGAAACTCAAAGCAATCCAAGTCATTCACACATTTCTTACATGCTCTAATATTGCCAGAAAAATAAAAATTTTGCTAGTTCAGTTGTTCTATTCAATTCCCACTCAGAAACAATCAGTGTCTTACAGTGGAGGTTGGGTACACGGTGTAGCACATTTAAAGGCTCCAAATAGGCTCCTAATGGGACACTAACTTACTGAGGAGCCATTGTTCCTCGTGATTAGATCACCAAGAATTCTTCTGGTCCACTGATGTTCCCAACGCTTTGGGAAAATGTTTTCCCCATCATTACTTACTTCTACGGTTAACATAAAGATTGTACGGCGTAGGTCTAAACAGATTTTTAGTTTTGTTGCCACAGTGAAATACAGGACAGACGATTAACCCTCACCAGTAGAAAGATTTTAACCTCTTCATCACCTCGTAACAAAAATGTGGCTGTTATGCTAATTTGAAACCCTTTTTTAAATTGAATTATTCTAATCTACACAATTTGTACTTTTAACATTGATACAATGTGTTGAAAGACTTAATTTGGAGCCGGAAGTTTGGAGCAGCAGTACCCCAGGATGGTGGAACGCTTAATCTACTGATGATCTCACTGATCTGAGAGAAAACCGGGAGATCTGGTTCTCATCTTGGAGAGAGGGAGAGGGGGGGAGAGAGAGGGAGAGGGGGAGAGGAAAAGGGAGAGCAGTTTTTTCCCTCTGGTGTGTAAGACATCGACCACATTAAACGTTAGTCACCAGGAATGTCTTCATGCGCGTGGACAGAGTGTATAAAATACCTCACTTCTTTAGTAATATGTTAAAGATGGAGAACGCCGAACCTAATCTCAGTCTTTAACTGTGTGCCGTAGTTATTGCTTTGTGGTTTACTGTATGGGCTCGTAGGGAACATCTGCATTGGGTAGTCTGGTGTTGGTCTGAAGTCGGTCTAATGCTGGTCTCCTATTGGTCTAATGTCAGTTGGAAGTATGTCCAATAATGGTCTAATGTTCGTCCGAAGTTGATTTGAAGTTGGTCTACTATTGGTCTAATGGTGGTCTGAAGTTGATTTGAAGCTGGTCTGCTATTGGCCTAATGATGGTCTGAAGTTGGTCGGCTGTTATATTTAATTCAGATTGTATTCTAGTGACACCAAGGGAGACATTTGAGCATTTTCTTTAATTGATGGACAAACAAAGGACAAAAAAAGGGACAAAACCCCTATCGATCGCAGAGTGCTGATAGCAAATTAAGCCTGGTGCCAAGCAGTCTCAATGGATTCTTAAGTATTCAAATTGGCCCCTGTAGATTAAAACTTCTTTGAAACAACCCAAACATTTCTATTGGATCTAAAACAGTATCCTGAGTACTGTGACATATCCTTCCAGTTTAAACAAGTCACAACAAATTAATATTTTAAACCAAAGAAGTGTAAACTCTAGCTGAACCTCAGCTGATTTGTTTATCGCCTGCAGGCAATATTTGGTACAATGATCCTTCGTCTAAGGGCTGATCATGGCTTCTTCGCTAAATAAAAGTGTAAATGTGTTCTCGTAGAAGGTTGTTAATCCTTTCCTGTTTTGGAACCCTGACTTAACTCAGCATCCAATGGAAATCATATCGTGTGGCAAAACATCCAACATGCAGTACATCATTGTTCTATCTTTCCAAATTGGTCTTAGGAAACTAACCGTTTATGAAGGAGGCCTGTGAGGCCCCCAGACCACACTTCATCTGCTCCTCCGTGAGCTGCGATCCTGGGCAGGCTGTCTGTTCGCGGGCCCCAGGAACCCAGCTCCTCCCAAACCACCAAACCTCCGAGACTAATGGAATGAATCAGTGGCCTCTCCGGGTGTTTATGACGGCTGAACCAGGAACGCCAACCTCTCTTCAAAGGCCGGCAAAAACCTGACAAATTTAAATTCAATCAGATTTTCTGGGGCCTTATTAGTGAAAGTCTATTTAATGTCAACTAATAATAACGTTGGACGTGGTTGCGTTGGAGACAGGGACTGTGTTTTAGTTTGGTGAATCGTTTGGCATTTTCAGTTGACAGGATTAATAATTCCCTTTTTACACAGCCCAAAGTGTGCGAGCTATCTCCGAGGAATCCCGCTTGAAGCAGTGGCGTGATATCATCGCTGCCTAGCGGAGATAGCATCGATTCGATTGAAACAATCTGGACTCTTAGTGCTACGGTAGTCCAGCCAAGAAAGTGTGCAAAATACGCATGAATCACACGCGTTGCCATACCAACCATGCGACCACAGGATTTAATTCTTCCCATCCTGCAATGCATGATGGGATGCTTAAACAGGAGTATAACCATTCCTTCGCCAGGCAGAGAAATGTGAAACAGAGCCGCAGCCCTTAACCTCATCAAACCAGAGACGCTCTTCTGCATCATGCAGCGGACAGATGTTTATGGATGAACTACTGGGGGTCTGTGGGTGCATATGTGACTGAGTGTGTGTGTGTGTGTGTGTGTGTGTGTGTGCATGCGAGTGAGTATGTGTGTGTCAGTGTCTCTGTATGCATGCGTCTGTGTGAAAGTGTCTGGTCCTGCATGTGTGTGAGCGTGTATATTCCTGCGTGTGTGTGTTTCAGTGTGTCTAAGCGTGTGAGTGTATGTGTAAATGTGTGTGATTGTGTTTTCATACATGTGTGTGGTGAACCTGGTCATGCAGGGTCCTGTCAGCTTCCAGAAGGCCTTCTGAGATGTTCTGCAGAATGCAGCAGCACGGACCTCCACCGGCGATGGGACCCCTCCCCACAGCCCCAGATGTTGTTTGAGATGATGGGGAGGTGAGCACAGAGGAGGGGCTGAGCTCTGCTTGAGATGCAGGGTTGCGGGTGCTGATGAACACAGAGGACTTCGACAGTTTTGGCCAAGACACCAGGTTAACGGCTTTAAGACATGACGACAGAAAGTCAAAGAGAAAGAGAGATGCTTCTCCATAATTGTGTCATTGGACAAAGTTTGACTTGAGTTTATGCTTTGTAATGTCGATTATTACTTTTGTTCCATTGTTGTTGATAAAGTTCACCTTAAGGAAGGTCAGGGATCTGTGCTAGCAGCGTGTGGTGGAGGAATCAGTCACCTCATTGCACCAACGGTATGACACGTTATACCAGCTGCTGTCTGCTGCTCAACACTCTTTCCTGGTGTTAAGCACTCCCAGAAGACACAGCAAAGGCTGCCTTGCTCAGAGGTTACTCGGGGTGATATACCTCTTAACCGTTTCAAGACCGACCCTGAAAGGTTTATGCTTGCGTTGAGAGGAGGGTTGTCGAAGAACTTACAGAATGTATCATCCAAACTGTTTGTGTCTCACTAATTCCCTGATAAACAAATGTTTTCTGACGATGAAACATCCACAGCACAAATCTCTCAAAGCACTGCATGTTGCAAATCACATGTTTGTTTATTTGTTGCATTCACTGGGCTTAGAGGAATAGCTGCCATCGCCTGTGGTTTCTGGAGCACTTGATGCAAAACAGGTTTGTCGGAGGAACTCTCGTCGGTGAACCGTAGAAATCCATACGACAACTGTTCTCATTAATAAGCCAGCAAAACATGCAACGGTCCATTATCCTACCGAGGGAGTACATTTCAGCATTGTGGATTAGCAAAAACCTAACCCTGATACAACCCCTCGCACAGCATTCAACACAAAGGCCAATTCCACCCTATCACGTTCACTCTGTACCAAACAACAGGGTTGTTTTCAATACCCGATATAGAAAATGATTAGTGTATACGTGATACGTCACGGTGGATCCAAACCGAGATCTGCTCCGATTACCTCGGGAAGGACTGCAATGTGGTGTCTTAATCTTGGACATCATCTCATTGGCTGTCTGACCCGACAACAAGGCCTCTGAATCGGCCCCAGATGTGCCTCTCCACATGCTAATCCCGTGGCTGATGGCTGGGAGGAGCAGGCTGATGAGGAGCAGCGGTTGATTAGAGGTGGATCTCCTGATAGGGTTTGGAGGCCCCCATGTGGTATTAGATGTCTGTCGAAGATGAAGAACAGCAAGTGGAAGATGTGAGGACGATAGCGGAGAGAATCGGATTGATTTGATTCAGATGTGTTTAAAGTGTCGGAAGGTCAAGGGCGTCGCCCCGGATCGCACGTGACCACTTTAAGGCGGCGATAGAAGAGGTCAAGTGTAAGTGTGATCCGGGGCGTTTCCGTCTGGATGATGTTTTCATGCAAAGTGACTTATGGTGGCGATACATTAGGCCAGATGTAGGATAAATAGATCAGACTACCAGCCTGCTCAGTGCACTGTACCAACTGCTAGATGGCTCCATCCATCGTACATCTTTGTGAACACTGCCACACTGGTAATGGCTAATCACCAGCATGCCAAGTGAGAAAATAGGAGCCTTTTCAAAAAGGGGGCAAGAAAAGGACTGTAACAGGAAGTAAGGTTGACCACTTATATAACCAGGATTGATGGGAATCTTGCTGAATGAATTTCCCTCCAGTTTCAATAGTCTGCCCTCAGGCCCTAAGAAGTCCGTAAATGCTCCAGTTTAGCCGTCCAGTGGTGCTATTACAGGACTGGGGCGACTATTAGAAGTCTGGGGTTTAGCAGGGGGAATATTAAATCAGGCACAGCTTTTCTCATCAAGCGTATGAAGGAAGCGCTTCCATATTTAGACAAGAGGTTGGTCAAAGTTCATTTTTGGTTATATTTGTAGTAACTGAGGTTGGAGCCAGCTTGTGTTTGTGTAACGTATAGCTCTAAACGATGAGACGCATCGTCGGATAACGAAATCGTGGTTCATGAGAAAACGGCACTCAAAGTTTGGCCCTTTGGTTCCAAATTAAAAGTGATGAATACCCTGGCAACGAAAGTGAGGCTTTTAACATTGCCTGGTTCACTTTCAAAGGAGGGTTCACATACCTGTTATGCTAAGAATTTTTATGAAGCACATTGGTGTTGCTTTGTGTATATCCATTTCGTTCTCATGCAAAGTGTTGTTCATCTTGGACTAGATTCCTGGACCACTGAGATGGTCTTCAGTGGACTGGTCTGACCCACAATACTCAAGAGTTCATCCCGTAGCGCCAAAACCTGTTTCTACTCACATCCCACTCTAGAAAAATGGATGGAAGATCATTTCAATGCAATATGAAAACCCCTAATCACATTCAGAGGTTAAATGACCAAAGGGCAGGCAGGGCCCATTGGTATGAAGATATAAAAGCCAGGCCCTCTGTTGTGTTGACATGAATGGAAGCAGCCCGCATATGAAATGTTATCCTAGACACAAGAACCATTACAAACAACCTCAGGACCCAAAGCCACCTCGGCCTAAAGTACCTCAGCCAACGTGCACATGCTCGACCTGAGAATTGACCATGTAAAATCTTTACTTTTTTCTTCTTTTGGAATTTGGACGCCTTTCCCTAGTTTTCCTCGCACTGTTCTGCAACCGGTTCTTCCATAATAGTGGATGTGAGGGTTGTAACGGGTTCAATGATTCACAGATGTTCGGCAATAAGTGCATATCTTTCAACAGAAGCCACTGTTTATTTTACCCTTGCCCCGCGCTATGCTGTTTGACAAATGGCTCATCTATAGATCACCGTGACATGCTAGAGTGAAATATTTCTGGGACAAAAAATCTCATAAACATTTGGTTTGTGTTATTTAGTTGACGGCTGCAGAGCGGGGCTGAGTTCGCCACATATTCACTTGACACGGTTTTTCTTTTAGCATCCAGATACTACTGGCAGCGCCTCCCCCCCCCCCCCGCCCCCCCAGGAACCACCCAAAGCAAAACATTCAGGAGCTGCACTGTGGGAGAAACCGGGGCCCGGGCGGTGAAATTTATTTTCAGAGAGGAACAAAAGAATGTACACATTCTCGCTTTGATGATGTCACCCCTCGGCCAGGAACCCGGGGCCTGGGCTCTCGCGGGGGATTGGCTATCGGGTAGAAAAGGTTCCATTCTGGTACCCCCCCCCCCCTGATTATAACGCTCGCCCGGGCAATCCTGCTCCACATCTCAGCAACCACAAGAGGCTGTGGTGGCTCTCGGCCTGTTTGATGTCGTTACCGTGGTCCCCCGGCCGCGGCCTCACGCTCCCCACCCCCCGCCGCGGCCCCCCCCCCCCGCCCCAAGCCCCCCCCCCCCCGCCGCCCCCCCCGCGGCCGCCCCCGCGCCCGCGGCGCCCCCCCCCCCCCGTGAGGAGCAGGAAAGAATGGAGGGGAAACAGGAAAGGGGAGGGTAGGGCTGGTCGAAGCCTCCGATGTTCTGTGTCTGACTGAAAGAAACCCATAATGATGCTGATTCAGCCCCAAAAGAGACATGATGAGAACTGAATGTGCTACAGTCATAATCACGCCCACCCGGCTCTGTGTGAATGGGGATGATGACGGGCACAACAATGGTGTGCTCATTTGTAAGGTAGGGAGAGCGAGAGAGAGAGAGCGACAGTGAGAGAGAGCGAGAGAGAGAGCGAGAGAGAGTGTGAGAGAGCGGGAGAGAGAGAGAGCGTGAGAGAGAGCGAGAGCGAGAGACAGAAAGAGAAAGACTAAGATAGAAAGAGAGAGAGACAGACAGACGGACAGACAGACAGGCATTTAGAGAGAAATAAGAGAGATAAACAGAAGATGGAGCATTCTCTTGAGAGCGAGAGCGAGAAAGAGCGAGAGCGAGAAAGAGCGAGAGAGAGAGAGCTGCAGTGATAGAGGATGGTGACAGTGTGAGGTCTGAAAGGACAGAGAGATTGGAACTGGATGGTAGGATAGCATTGTGCGAGGAACCAGATCTCCAACGCACACATGGAGGACACATCAGAGCCTCTGGAGCTTGTATGTAAAATGGAAGGTGAAATAAACTACAATAAAAGAAAGCATAAAAGCAAAGGTCGGAGTCAATAAATGTGATGCCGGGTGGAGACGCTAGCACGAGACTGCGTGCCAGTTAAACAGAGCCCGTTTAAACCAACCCTGCACACACCCTGCAATACCCAAATGAGTCTTCAAGTTGCCATTGTTTCCAGTCTGGCCTTTGAAGGCTTAGCGTGCTCTTAAATTCAGCCGCTCCCATTAGCGCCTGCTACAATCTAATTGGGCCTCGTTCGTTTCATTATGCCCAGAGGTGAGCCCCAGCAGACACACACACACACACACACACACACACAGATACAGTATAACATGCATAAATAACCACACATGCGCAGATGCACATATGTAGTTAGCTCCCCCCCCACACACACACACACACACACACACACACACACACACATACACACATAAAAAGGCTCACGGTCTGGAAACTATCCACATACATAGGCTATAAAAAGGGTCACGGTCCGCCAACTGTATACAAGCCGTGAGACAGCTTAGCCTATTAGCCGCACAGGAACGCACTCAAGTGTGAACCATTCAAAGCGCTCTTGCTTTTGTCTTTCCTTAAGTCTCTCCTCACGCTCTTTCTTTTTTCGCTCTCTCTCTCTCCCTATTCACTCTCTCTCTCATATGTAAATGCCATGGGATATCTTCCACATATTGCACTGATACTTGGATACACATGACGCCCATTATACCAGAAACACGAGCGTGTGACCAACATAACATGTAATGTTATCATGCTAACATAACACCTGTTGCACAGCCACTCCAGGAGTGACCGCAAAGCCTAGAGCCAAGGCTCAGATGCTGTATTCTTTCACTATTTTTGCGACGACTTTTGACACATTTGGCCCAAAAAAACCGCCATTTTGCTGTTCTAAAAAAATCCCATCTCAGAGTTAGCAGCCGGTTTGGGTGCTGTTCTCCCGCAGGACGATGGGCGATGCTTTATATCGATACCCCGTTTTGGGAAGTCCGGCACCACCTGCACGGAGCATTAAGGGCGGCAACGGGAGAATCTTCGTTCAAACCAATCGGTATTCCCGGGATCGCCACGCGTGCGACCCCCTTAACGCTCCCTCTGGCCACGTTTGGCTTTTTCTCTCGATCTCACGTCGCGCTTTGATGTACGGAGCTAACGTGCGTCTGCGATTCTAACGGTGAAACACTAGTTCATGCCTTTTAAGATGTGGTCGTAATTTGCTCACGTTTATATTTGGCTTGGCATCATCCTTCGGATTCCTGTTATTGGGACCTCAGTGCAAATAAAATGCACTCTAGTCAGACAATCAGGATTGATGGATAGACCCATTCATTGACCCCTGATTGATTTGGTCAATCGATTGAAAGCTCTCGGAGTTAATTCCTACCCTTCATCACACAGCAAGACGCATGCAGGCGCATGCACACACACACACACACACACACTCACACACACAGGCACACACACACACACACGCAGGCACACACATGCAGGCACACACACACACACACACACACACACACGTTAAAGAAAAAAACAAGATGCAAATAAGACTAACAGACGGACAGATGGTCAAAGAAAGAAAGAGAGATAGATAAGCAAAACCAGACACACAAAGTAAATCCGAAACCAACACACACACACACACACGCACCAGTTCAACAGTTGAACACACAGACCCGAAAAATCATCCAGTACTTTCGCTCTGTCGTGCTCGTCTCCACTGCACCCTGTTAGCATGCGTGGCACATGTAGATGTCCCGTTGCTCTGGGAGAGTAATAATATCCTATAAGCCCAACCGCTAACAGCTAACATGAATACAGATCTGTACTGTATGCTGGCTACTTCAACGTCACAGGAGCGCCAGCTTCCACAGATTTGCGAAGCAACATGTGAACACCACAGGGGCCAGCCACTAGCATGCTAGCCCCCTAGCACGCTAGCTCCCTAGCATGCTAGCAGAATACAATTCTACAGGGGGAATATGCTTTGTGTTGGGCTGGACTCCCGACTGTAGGGCTCAGGTGTTTGAGGGGTGTGGGGGGGTAGGGTTAGAGTAAGGGTTGGGGGGGGGGGGTGGAGGATGGGGCGGTTGTTGCCTTACACCAAGAGCGACAACGGTTGGCATGGAGACGAGATCGGGTACCATATCAAACACGCCGCAGGGTTCGCAATTTACGACCGTAGGTGGTGGCTTTCTGCAGTTGTTGCGTGGGTGTTGGAAAAAATATGGCTGCAACATGTACATTTAACCATTAAGAAGACGCGACTTACCAGTGAGGCTGAGAACAATCGACGCATACTGGAGGGTGAAGCACTCCACAAGGACTTTTCTGAAAAATAGGATTGGACAGAGCACAAATTTACTATTTGAATCCGAACAAAGGGTTAATAGGCTCTTCTTCTTTTTAATGAGTGGTAGTGTCCAGGTGCATCATGGGAGTTATTGCATCGCACCACAGCAGCGTGTGTGTGTGACGTCACCGCGGACGACACGCGGGATGAGAACTGTACGCCTGTAAACCTCTCATCAACATTAAGTAACAAGCAGTCATGTCTAATGTGGCGAGAATCTATAGTCCATTTATTAAAACACTCACTTGATTGCTATTAGCCTCAGCAGAGACCCCACTCACTACGCATTATAACGCTCCGACATGCATAATTAATAAGGCACTTGGTTCTTAGTAGCAATTACCAGGAATACGACGGTGTCCAACAGAACACTGCAGCCATCTGCTACACTTCTTCCTTTACCTAAAGTCATGAGTGTGTGTGCGTGTGTGAGTGCACGTCAGTGTGAATGCGTGTGTGTGAGCGTGCCTGTGTGTGTGTGCCTGCCTGTGCGTGCGTGCACGTGTGCGTGCGTGCACGTGTGCATGTGTGCGTGCGTGTGTGAGAGAGTAAAGACAAAACAGGCGATATCCCAGAGCCAGCCCAGCTGGGAAACATGAACAGGATGTCAACGAGTAGAACATACGTTCCAAGAGAAGGGAACGCACTGATAAAGAGACACACACTCAGAGAGAGACAGAGGGAGAGAGAGACAGAAAGAGGGGGAGAGAGAGAGACAGAAAGAGGGGGAGAGAGACAGAAAGAGGGGGAGAGAGAGAGACAGAAAGAGGGAGAGAGAGGGAGAGAGAGACAGAAAGAGAGAGAGAGAGAGCCAAAGAGAGAGACAGAAAGAGAGAGAGAGAGAGAGACAAAGAGAGACAGAGACAGAGAAAGAGACAAACAGACAGACGGGCAGACGGACAGAGAGGCAATTAGAGAGAAATAACAGAGATAAGCAGAAGATGGAGCATTATGGAAAGGAAAAAGGTGAAACCGACCTCACAAGATTCTTCTGAACAAAAAAGAAAAAATGGCTTTGACATTTCCTTCATGGCAAAGGGAGATAATGATGAGTGATAAAGTGTGCGTGAGATAGAGGGGGTTTGAGCAAGAAAGAGACAGAGAGAGCGAGCGAGAGATAATATAGTGTGCGTGCTGGGGAACAGAGGAGCGCAGGTACTCTTGGGCTAGATTACAATATAGTTGGCGAGCGTTGTTAGAGTCTGTGTGACAGTAAATCGCCTGCCGTCGAGACAAAGCACAAAGCACCGCGCCAAGGAGGCCTTCAATCAGAAACACATTTATCTTTTCAATTCTCCACATCCGCACCGAGGTGTGGCATTTCACACACTGAACCCTGCGCGGTGTGACCTCATCGGTCGACGCCGTCGCTGCGTGACTCTGTGACATAATCAGCCGCTCATGATCACCGTCGTGGCGCTGCGCGGGTGATCTCTCTCTCTCTCTCTCTCTCGGCGAGGGGTCCCGGCCAATCAAAGGCCCCAGCGCTCATCCCGCCGCGGCGGAGGGAGGTCAGGACGGATTCAGGCAGGCGGCAGGAGGAAGAGAAGCAGAGGATCACACCGGAACAGAGGGGCAGCGGAGACGCCGTTGTGATGGTGGGATTACGGGGAAGGAGGGGCCCGGGATCCTCACAGTAAACGAACCGAAGCCCCCCGGAGCCGACACGGTGTACGCTTTCACCGTGCAGTTCATTCACCCAGGTATTGAGAACATTATACCCAGCACGGATTAGCATATGGATTTGCATGGATGAGGAGCATCAGAGGGGGGGGGGGGGGGTTGTGTTGTGTTTACTTTACTCACAGTATAAAGAGAGGCATAGCCTCAAACTACAGCTGCCCCGTGAAGCCTTCCCTTAGAAGGGATTTTCTTTTCTCTGAGACAGCTCCCCAGCTACGTTTAAGCAGAAACAGAAGGATGTAATAGAAGATGGCGTTACATTTGGAAAGAAAATGCCGCAGCTTCAAATCATCCGCCGATCAAATGTTGCCGGTTGAAATAGAACCAAGTGTTTGTGCCGGTTTTTGTTCTCCATAACCGTGCATCTGATTTATTTTATAATGCACTGTTTGTTCAGTGCTGGTTCCGTGAATGCACCATATGTGTCTGCAGGAAAGTGTGAGGATGGAGGGAATCATTAAGGAATTTGCATCATAAACCTAATATTCCTGCTGGACCATTACTCACTGTGATGGCTCTATCTCTCCCACTCTCTCTCCCACCCTCGCTCTCCCTCTCTCCCTCTCTCCCTCTCCAGTGGAACCTCATGCGTCTTTATAAACAGATTAATAAAAATGGTTTCTCTTCATCTCCGACAGCATCCAGAGAGACACTGCCCCCCCCCCACCGTGGGATTAGAGCATTAACAAGACAAATTAGGGCCTCCGCGCTCCTCAAAGGTTAAAGGAAAAATAGCTCGACAGTTTACAAAGCCTTCCCGGATTTGTAAACCAGCTCCTCTTCCCCCTCCCCCAACATGGCCGCTGCAATCGTGTTCTTGATTGAACTTCTTCTGCCTCACCTCTCAGGCCACCCCGGGTGTCCCGAGTACACAGATCAATCTCTGAACCCCCCCCACCATCTCGTATACTTTACACTCATTAGCGGAACATGGGCGAGCCAAGGTCAAATTCACCGTTTTCCATGTAATGGAAAAACAAACGCTTGTGAATGAGGGTGTTGAACAGAAAAAAAAAGGGTGGTGGGTCAGGGTGGGGGAGGGGGTGGGAAAATAAACCGCAGCTCGAGACTGCTACAACGGCTAACGCACAGTGGCGCTTTGTGGTTTCTCTCTCTCACACCTGAAGGAATGCACTCGGTGACACGCTGTGTGTATACAAAGCTTATATCTGCTAGCGCCTAGCGGGCTAGCGGACCCCAGGCTCCAGAGGAGTGGGAGGTAGCTACTAACGTCCGATAGCGTCTAGCAGGTTAGCGTACCCCAGATGCCAGAAGAGCAGGAGGTAGCTAACGTCGTCCAGCGTCTAGCGGGCCAGCGATCCCAGGCAACAGAGGAGTGGGAGGCAGCTAACGTCTGCTAGCTTCTGGCGGGCTAACGGACCCCAGGCGCCAGAGGAGGAAGAGATAGCTAACGTCTGCTAGTGTGTAGCGGGCTACCTGACCCCAGGCACCAGGGGAGCAGGAGGTACTACTCACAAGGGGGGAGGAGGAGAGAGGAGACGGCGTGGCAGTTGTTGCCCTATGGTGTCAACTCCGCTAACGTTATCCATCACAGCCTCGCAGGGTGATGGTGAGCAGCCAGCGATGTGGGGGCCAGAGCAGTGGGCTGTAATAACAACAGGGTCGACTGGGAGATCTGAAAATCAGATAAGGAAGTGGCGAAAAGATTTGTGGGGGGGGGGGGGGGGGGGGGGGGG
>JAOPJO010000088.1:1862750-1879312 GCA_027123675.1 Molva macrophthalma | reverse complement strand
GTGTGTGTGTGTGTGTGTGTGTGTGTGTGTGTGTGTGTGTGTGTGTGTGTGTGTGTGTGTGTGTGTGTGTGCCTTACGCCTTTGTCAGTTTGGGTCTTATAATATTTGTTCATATAATCCATGCAAATATGAGACCGCAAAGGACATGCAGTACTTCACTTTGAATTACAGACTGACCAGCAGAGCAAAATGTTGTTGTGGTAAATACAATCAAGGACATAAAATAACGATTTGTGTCAAATGTTCCGGTGGCAAGGGGGCGGGGCCACACCACCAGCTGTCAGTGCGATGCGCAGGTGCGGCTCGAGGGAGGAGCAGACGCAGCTGCTAAAGACGATCTGATTAACAGAGGTAAGAGTTTGTAAAGGCCCGCGGGTTTTTCGACGTGTCATTTGTTAATGTAAATAAGTGATGTCAACAAAAATGAAAATACAACCGCTTAAAGAAACCTGGTCCCTTGCTACAGTTCTAATTGTACTTTATAGAAATACAAGTCAAAGTTGGGATTCCGATGTCAATGTTTAAAACACATCAGTAAAACAAATTTCACGCCATGTGTTTTGTTGCCAAACAAGCATTTACATTTTACATGCTACCTTTCCTCCGAGAATTAGCTTCAAAAGTTGATGGCGTTGCGCTCTCCCACGTTGTTTTTCGCTCATTTGTTTTTTTTTACAGGAAGCCAGAACAGAGACGCACTGTGTCACAGAAAGGGTTAGGGTTCAGGAGACAAGAGTAAGGCTATTGGCTTATCTACGGTTATATCCAGTCACATAAGAGACTTTACTGCGCCTTTCCCGCTTCACCTATAATCTCTGAAGCTTTCACTCAAACATGGCACCATAAACTAACAGGTACGCCTGTAGCCTCAAAAGGAAGACACAAATACGGACTTTGACTTAGTAATATATGCAAGGTTTCAACATTAAAATATCTAAAAATGAATACCTAGTTTATGTATTTGTTTTCGTTGTTTACTTACATTATCCCAAATGTTAACAATGTTCAAACCCAGATAAATCCGTAATTTTATTCAAGGTGACGGTGCGTTACATTTGGTCGCCTGTAAATCACGGGAAACAGTTATCTAGTAGAGACCTAAAAAAAATTAGGTAGAAGGAAAAAAAAAAAAAAGTAGATTAGGTGTACTTGACCTAATTTATTTAAGTATTCACGAAGCGAATGCGTACGGTAACTTTAACGTTACAACGTTCAACACGATCATAAAGTTATTTTTTGTATGATTGTTTTGACCAAGGATAACAGCATTAGGGTGTAGGTCTACTCATCTAATACTCATCTAATGGTAAGTTATCAAGTTAAGCGTTACGTATTATCACCGACAATGGTGACCACTCCGATGATCCCAAGCCACCTCACGGTGCAATCAAACTACGTATTTTGTTGTTTTGATTGAGACCCCTAGCGGCAGGAAGTACTACTACACCTTTAAGGACTGAGCACTGACAGTAATAACTGACAGGGCTCCAGAGAAATTAAATTATTTCTAAATGTTCTGAAAGTAACAAGCCAGAAAATTGTAATACAAGCCTACTGACACAAAATAGAGGCTACATGCTACACATCAAGTTATTGAATTGTAACACCCATAATTTACATAGGCCTATAGCCTTTATGATATACAAATAATTGTCACAACATATGACCAGTAGAGTAAAGAGTAGTCAAATGATGTTAGTATTGACATAAAACCTATGCTAAAATACAGAGTAAAAGGCCCTCCATGGATTGCTATTTGTATTTAATGTATTAAAATACCCAATATGAAATACGGCCTACTGAGAAATGTAAACATTTACAACTATATATTGTCCTGCTAAGCTACAGTCCATCCTACAGGGCATCTCTAGAATAACAAAGTGTTGTTATCCAATCAAAGCATCAGATTATCCAGTTTCGGTCTCTGCCTAATGCATTCCTTTATTATCATGAGTATGAAGTTAGACCTGGAAAAATAAGCATGAACAAGCGGAAGGGAAACGTATCAAGTTAACTTTAAACAAAGCAGTAAAAGCTACACAAGAACCAATAAAATTCTTTGGAGGATTACGTTTTCAGCGTGGGCTTCTATTCAAACATTAAGGTCTCCTTGACATTTTCTGAGATGCGTTGGCTGCTTATCCTTGTCGCATTTTCCAGAGCTGGAGAAACGAACAGACTGTGACCTGTTGACATTTACAAACTCATCTGGCAGAGAGTGATGGCATTCTATAAGAAGAAACACGCACGCTGTTTCTTTGCAAAAGCCAGTGCTGTTCCTTGCAAGTACTTATTGCTATGTTCCGTCAATTATAGCTCAACCTTTTCGACTGTGTGCAAACGTGTCTTTCATTAATTCTTGTCGTGAGTGTCACGGAAGCTGTGATCACAGGAAACCAACTCTGTACAACTGGCATTGGCACTGCAATCAGGCTGCAAGTATGGTTGCATATGTGCTGCTAATGCAGCATTAACGCCACTGGACATGAACAGCCAACAGAGGGCGCCATATTTCAGTGGTGTTCATGTCATGCTGCACCATACCGTTTATGTTAAGAGTGGTGAACCCAAAATCAAGTTTTGGTTTGGTCATATGTAATGTCTTATTTGATGATCAACATAATCCATATTTTTTAGAAAAAACAGGCGCAAAATCCCATGTTTTTGCCTGAAAGTCTAGGCAGAGGTGAACGCTAGGGAAAGAGGAGAGCAGAGCTAGTGTATACCGTAAAACAATAGGAATAAAGCAGTATATGTGCAGACGGACAAAAAAGGGCCAAAAAGGGAAATAAATAAACCCATGACTCACAAAAACCAAGGCAATCTGTTCTCTGTACATTGGAGATAAGCCTCCTTTTTTTTTTATTGACAACCATTAAAAGATGTATGGATGACATGGTTCAGAGTCAAAACGGTGATGAAGAAGTGATGAACAAACCCAGACAAACTAAAAAGGCTGATGGTGTGCAGGTCCTCACCCCCCCCCCAAAAAGCACCCAGTGGGAGTGAGGATGAAGATTAGAGGGCGAGTTTTGGAGGCTGGCTGTGCAGACCGAACCGATTGGCTCAGCAGAGGACCGGCGCAGCGGTGACCTCGGATGGTACTTAAAAGTCCGGCCCGTTCTTCTTCAGCGTGCTGTAGTCCAGGTTCACGGCGTAGAACTGGAAGGGGTTGGGGGGGGGAGGGGGAATAGAAAGCCGATAGTGTACCGATAAGTGCCGATGGTGAGGAAGGAAATGAACGTGGCTCGCCAACTAAGAATATGCACAGGTAGCTCTAGGGCAGGTGGTGGGGGAACAGCATGTGAAATGGTCCCTTGTGAATCTCTTGCCCTCCATTGGAACACACACAGCCAACAAGGCACTATGTAACCTTGGACAAGCGCCTGCTGCCAGGAAGTGAAAGTATGGCCAGAGAACATGGGGGGGGGGGGGAAGACCAAGTTGTCCAATATCAGGAGTTTAATTTGTGTGTTTAATGAGCCCCAGTCAGTCATGTTTATCTCCCATTTTCCTCAGCACATCATTTTTTATCCATCTCATTCAACAAACCCAGAATTAAAAAGGATTTGATTATATTTTACTAACTTACTTGTGGGATTTGGCTTCAATAAAAAAAGGTCTGGAACTGGATATCGCACTAGCTGAAGCAGCATAAACCATGGTCTACTTTGAAAGTGTGTCATATCTACACTGGTAAAGGATCACCAGCCATGTCTTCTCGACTGAACAGGTTACCCGGTAAAGATTTATATGGGATTTGAGGAGTCCGATGCACCAGTAAGATGAGTCTCGGTGCAACGCATGCTTGCAGCTCCCCCCGCCCCCCCGCAACATGATTGGTCAAAACATATCGGAAGTGTACAAAAGTGAGACGTTTCCACACATTTCAGTGCACACCCCCTTTAGACTTATGATGTATACATTCAGAGTTTTAGGAACAAAGTGCTTCCAAAAATAAATGTGTGGTATTAACATTAAACCATTCCAAACCAAGACCGGTAGATTTACAGTCACTGGGTAATCGATAGGAGGTGAGCAGAACGCACCTTGTACTGATCAGTTGGCGCCATTTTGTTCCAGGGCTCAGGGTTGTTCTTGCGATCCCAGCTGTAGAGGGAGATCACAAATCACATTTCTAGCCGCATTCTGCCATCGGTGTAAGTGCATCATTTAGAGACATCATCATCCGTCTGTCCTGATGTTGATAATGTGTTTGGCAGCCCATGTATACAGTATTCACGTCATCTTTCCCTGTCGTCCGCCTTCTCTTGCTTTATGAATGATGGTGGGGGTTGGATAACTGGTGTAGGAGTGAGAGATCAGCAGGCATACCTGACATCAGGGTTCCTCAAGGCGAGCCGAGCGAGGTACATCATGGACATGGCAGCGCCTCCACCAATGAAGATGAAAAGGGGGATCAGCTGTAGAAAAGGGGGATCAGTTAAAGTGTATTGGAACGCTTAATAATGCATTAAGTCAAGTCCATTGGATTTATATAGCCCTTAATCACAGTCTCAAGGTGCCACCCCCTAGCCCGATTCCCCCTAAAGGGCAAGAAAACAAACTCCCTTAATTATCAAGGAAGAAACGTTGAGCTGGAACGCGGAGTGGGTGATCCCTCCTGTCAGAGATGGTTGAGGGTGCCATAATAGACAGACATAACAAGCAAAAATGTTTAAAGTGAAATTAAGTTGTTAAAATAAATGTATACAACCACCCAAAGCTAACGTCTGTAAGAGCATTTAATAGAAAGCTCTCCGTATGTCGATGCCATGAGTAATACGGCCCCAATGTCCTTACTTCACCTCCCTCGTCCTTGAGTGTCGCAGATAAAAATCATGTGCCGTGCGCGTTTAAAACGGAACTTTTAAAATGTCAGAGTCGACATCGGTTTGTTTACACGAAAAAATACAAACGTGGCTAAAATGTTGTTTAAATTGTGTTAGCGTTGTCACAAAGCCTGTCAGTTAGCTGCATGGCTAACCACTGACTACTGCAGTTACTCCATGAACACACGGCCTATGGGCTCCCTTCGCCGCTTAGGAGTTTCTGACACATCTAATTGAATGATTTGATACTTTAATTCATACAATTCATTCGAGATACAATTTTAGAAATCCGTAAATGAAAGGGTCAAGAGTTGACCTCTAGCTAGCTAGGTACCCTCGACGCTAGCGTCAAGCGCTGTGCTAAACGCTCACTAGCTTAAGTGAGCGTTGCGGGTAGTTTGGCAAAAAAATACTTCATATAAGTCCACATACGTTGTAGGTATTTTCTAAGCAAACTATACTCACCGCTGGATGGCTTCTAAGCTGTTTGCTGACAGTGGCTATCATTTTTACCGTCTGCGGGTTACGTCTCGCAATATGTACAATAACACGATAAGCACCTGTAATGGCTGGTCTATAACATTACTACGGAAGAGGGGCTGGGTAAAAAGGAAATGCGCGAAGGGAGAAAAAAAACACGATTCTAGTTATTTAGGTCCGTAAACAGTTGAAAATGTCTAACCAGTTTGTCACATGTCACTAATACTAATATATGCATTTGATGTGTACTCTATACTCTGTTCGGAAATTGCTTTATGGTGGCCCCTAGTAATAATTCATTTATATGCAAATATTTCCATAATTGAAGCAGTGCTTAAACCTTCTCTCCCAATCGTAAAAACGCAAATCCTAAAACAATGGATATAATGGAATTAAATAGCAATACGTTTATAAAATCGGCTCCAACGCCCGAAATATAGGCCGACTATCATTGGGTCTAATAGTAGCTGTCAAATCACGAGATAACAGCAGGTGTCACTGTTTGACATGAATAAATACATCAGTACAATCCAGTTAAGAAAGAAATTGCAATGGCTAGTTTAAAATAAAAAAAATCCCTTTTATGATTATATATTTTGTTCACATATGAAAAATGTCAACTAAACTAATTCACATCAACAATGGACAATGGACATGGCACAAAAGGCTACATACAATGATGGTCTTTATAAATTGCACTACTTCAACTTCAAATATGTAATTTACATTTGTAGGGTCTTTTTATTGGTGACAACTCCTCACATTTTTTTAAGAAGCTTTTTATGTCAATGTAAAAGTTTAAAAAAAATAATAAACGTAAACCAGGTATTGTCTAATCATAAATTCACAAGGTGTTGGCAATGTAACCCTTGCCTTGTTTGAATCAACATCCATCCACCCTGGAGGAAAGAATGGGGTCAACAACAACAAGGACCCCATTTCCTGTTCCGTCCTGTTTCTTCCACCCATCGGTCTTCTACTCTGCATGAGTCCATGAGATTGTGAGAACCGCTGCCACAACTGGGCTTATCCTCGCACAAGTTTCTACATATTGCAAGTACAGACACAGCATAGGGCGGAGTTGAAATATATATTTCTCTTCATTACAATTAAGTTACACATAAAACCTGTCAAGAACAGCTTAGAGGAACATAAGCCAATACAGGATTCCTAACAGAAAAAAAATGAACAATTAGGTGCTGGAAATGTGATACTGGCTACTAAGGTCCATTTTTCCTGAACTGCTGCTTTCAAGTTCTGCAGACGCTCTTTAGTGTGTTGTCTTTCTCGGGGTCTTGCCAAACTTTGAATCCAAGCCAAGACCTTGAATGGGAAGGAAGATGTGGTTAGGAAGTTATAAAGGAGACCATGCAAGGAAAAATCGGGCTCTGTACGTATAAAATAAACGATTATATTTGAATCATTGTGTACCAATTTCACAATAAAAAAAATGGTTTAAAAGTACAAAGAAATCGTTTACCATCTACCAATAAAACGAAGAAATCAAAAGAGGCAGAGAAAACGTGCTCTGGATGAACTCCTAAAGTTCAGTTAAACCAAACGGTATGAACATCTCAACACTGTGTTCATAACGCCTGTACTCTCCGAGTCTCCTCACCAAGGAACACCAGCAAGGTGCCCACCCACTGCATGGAGGTGATGACATTGCCGAACAGGAGGACCGAGCCCAGGATGGTGAAGAACTTGCGGGTGGTGGTGATGATGGAGCAGGTGAGTGGGCCGAAGCTCACCACCGTCATGAAGATGAAGGTCTGTTGTGGAGGAAACAAAACACAAATGAAAAAAATGGGTCGGGGAAACAAGATAATTACCTCAGGAAGCCTGCGTCTTGATAAACCGACAAAGTCATCTGTACCGATGTATATTTGCATCAGATTATACATTGGCATGTATGGATAGATTTACCTGGCCCAATGCACTGGTCAAGCCGAACAGGAGAATGTTGTAGAAGATGCTGGAGTGGCGTTCAGTGAAACTCAGGAACTCCCAAATCTCCCCGGTCCACAGCACCACTGTAAGTGGTAGATGAGAGAGGGAGAGAGAGATGGAGAGAAAGCGAGAGAGATATTAGATCATATTATTAGGTTCAATCAGAAGAGGCAAATGGAAACCTCACCACAAAAACAGCCACTACACCCAATCCCCCCGCATCTCAAATGCTGCTCTCATTAGAATTCAGGCTTTTACTGAGGATTTCCACACCGTTATCATCATGTGTTCCAAAATCTGATTTGTGCAGGTGTAGGGCACTACCCCAGTGGTGATATAACCAAACAGTGATAACCAAACAGCGTAGAAAATCCTTGTTTGATACCAAACACTGGAGGAGGAGCATTAGCAGTTCTCCTCCTGCTAATTCACTGCAGGAGGACACCCACCTAGTCCCAGCACCAACGTGGACCACAGGTTGATGTTGAGCATCATGTGGTAGGCGCTGGTCTGGAAGCGTGTCCTCATGTGATCCTGAGCCACACCGGTCAACCCGTCCATGGTCAGGGAGAGCAGCTTCAGCAGAAACAAAGCACAGCAGACAGTTACACGAGCGTAAGGCTGCACATTTTGCAATGGCGTTAAGAGGCGGCCCACTTGCATGCATGTGTTGGTCAAACATATCATACATAGATACGTTTGTGGGATTGTGTGTGGACGATGGCTGGTTTAAGCCATCTTGGCTCATCTCTTGACTTCTATTGGGCTCCTCCAGACAAAAGGATGCAGGGTGGGGGTGTTGAAAGACCAGTTTATTGTAAAGGTTTGATAGACAATGATACATGGCCTGGTGTTCCATGATGCCATCTAGGAGAACTCTTCCTGAGTGTGTGTGGAGATGGCTGGCTTAATCAGACTCGGCCAGGCGAGGCTGCTTAAACCAGCCATCATCCACACACACTCAGGAAGAGTTCACAATGTTAAAGGCTCATTATTACAGGTTTGTATCCTCTGTAAAGTAGCACAATGTAAACAATTTTACTTTTATAAAACTCTCTCAGGCCTGGAACTCTCAGCCCTGGAGGTTTAGACGGTTAGCTTGGAATGTTGACTAAGTCGACTAAGAAAACCTTTAGTCGGGGGGGCGGAGAGAGAGAGAGAGAGAGACACCAGTGGCACGCTCGGACACAGATATCAGACAGCTACACAAGAGACCCAACTCACAGGGTCACAATCAGATACAACACAGTAGGCGAGACACCAGACCGCCTACTTCTCCATATTTGCTAGTAGTAAGACAACACGGATGATAATGTTGATGCTTTAGGAAATGCAGGTAAATTAAGACTCAAGTCACACCCACCAGCAGGATCTCGCCAAACCCAAAGAGGTGGTCGTCTGCAGTGGCTCCACCTTTGTTGGGCTTGTAGAGGAACAGCGCCACGCCGCTCACAATCAGCAGCACACACAGGTACTTAGCCAAGGGATACCTCTTCCTGAGAATCGTCACGCCCAGGATCATCACTGAAGGGAGACACGTTCAGACAACAACACATTTAAAGAGTGTATTAGTGAAAAGGGAAATTTAATCGATACCCCTACTAGGCAGATTTCCCCATGGATGTCGGGCAACCATGAGAGAGGAACATATGGATGTGTGTGTGTGTGTGTGTGGTTGGGTCTTATCTTATGAGTTTGTATGTGTGAATGGCAGGGTAGATAACCAATCTGAGAAGAAATGTCCTGACACTAACGAAGGAAAGAACACGTTGATGTAATCCGGCACACGTTTGCGATCGGTAGCATATGTAATAACCAGGTCATGTATTCAAATGATGACACCCAACACCCAGCCAGTGCTTTATGACTCAGAATTAAAATTACAGAGACTGAGAGCGAGACAGAGAGAGAGAGAGGGGGAAAGAGAGAGCGAGAGCGAAAGCATAAGCGAGAGCGAGACCGAAAGAACGAGAAAGAGAGATTTACCTGGTATAGGCTTGCAGGACTTCCCCAAGACCTGTTTGAAAGCAGATATTGTATTAGTACAATATGGAGTCAATGTATACAACAGAGTCCTTGCCAGCTACATTGGATTCCCACTCCATGTATATTAAAAGGACAAACACACCTGTGTAGGGTAGTTGACGTACTGCAGAGCAGAGTTACTGGAAACCATGGCTCCCAGATAAGAGAGGGAGCACAAGCCATAGAGCCAGCTCTTAGTGTGATCTGCCCGGGAGCCCTCGAAAAACTGGATCACTGATGAAGAGAAGATATGAATAAATACAAATAAAAAAAGACAATGAAATACAATCCATATAAATACAATTGTATAGTGTGTATAGTGTTAAGAGTTGTAGTAGTCCCATTAAAGCACACTTTAGTGGTTTGTCAGTGTACTCTTACGGGGGAAGCCTTTTGAGACTTGTTTAAGTATACTTACAGATTCTGGCAAAGATAGCATTGATGATGCACTGTATGAAGACCAATGTCTGTGCAAATCGAAAGTTCTCCTTCTTCTCCCCGTGCCCATATTCACCTCGAGTGCTGCATAAAAAAAATAACAGCAAAATCCTCAATGCCGTAAACAATGAGTTAGTTGACCACAGGTAGCTGTTGTGTAACTGCGGTTGGGGTATGTATTTATAGAAAGGGACGAGAAATTCTATTTCAAAATGAACACAATTGTGTAATAATTCAAAACAAAAGCAGTTGCATATAAAAGAGACCGTAGCTGAGGAAGGATTGTAAAGTAGCAGTGTTGTAACCCGATACGGCCGCTATCCATCTAGGGACTGAGGCATGAGCATGCCATCGGAGTCCTGACATTTAGACACCTTTCACGATTACCCATTATCTCATATCGGCTCCTTACATGCAGATTGTATTCAAGAAATCGTGAATTGTAAATCCAGTGCGTCCAATAATACAAGCCAGTGCAGTATCGGTTATTACTGCATTGAAATGTACCAACATATGGCGGGCGGCTAAAGGGTACTTACATAGTCTCTTGCAATATGCCGTAATAGAAATAACAGACGAAGACACCGAGGAAGCACACAATAAATCGCAAACGCTCATTCTGCAACACCGAGCCAGGTTTTTCTCCTTTCCCCGCAGCCATGCTGTTGTCAATCAGTCCGGGTATAGAAACCGACACCGTTCCGCTCCCAGCGCCCCTCGGCACTACGTCCCGCTCCACTATAGCCGATGTCACGAACACGGATATTTCCCGGTTTATCCAGACACAATGACAATGTGGTAGAAGTCAACCCTCAAACGCCACTCACTCCCGTGTTCATAAATTCGGCAAACGTGCTCACTATACCCCGAATCGTATCGCAGGGTGTATTGCAGTTAATACCTATTAACTATTAAGCCATTATGAATATGCCTGTGGCATTATTTCAGATGAACATCAGGATCAGAGTTCCACCCACAGCAGCTCTACGTCATCTGTGTGAACCCGACATTACGTATTAACGGTTGTACTTTTATTGAAGGAAATGTAAAGAAAGGGCGTCAAAGCGTGCCTGTGGAAGGACCCTGAGACTGCGAGGAGCCCGCACTAAGAGCCTTGCCCGAGTGTCCATTAAAACTGTAGACTGAATCTATATTACATTACATACGATAGTTAAAACTTACATATCCCTAGTTCGCTAAACAACCTGGACGGAAAGGTGTTGGTAATCGGAATTAAATAACGTTGTGCTTTGGTTATATAAAACGGCAGTAAAAAGGCTACTATAAGATCGTTGGAGGGACCCACGTTATAACGTTGCGTGGGCTTATAATGTGGAGAAATATCACTGGTCCAAATACGGCAAAAGAGAGCCATTTCTGGCCAATCAGAGAGCCTGGACTGCAAGTGAAGGCGGAGCATCACAAACAAATACAAAATACACGTGTCAGGTAGTAGATGACAACAATGAGAAGCATTAGCATTACACTTTTCTGACACATATTACCATCAATAACGCTCATTTTTGGTTTTATTTGAAGAATAAATGTAACGATGAAAACAAATTCATATTAATATGAATAACCATCCATCCTTCAGAAAACAAAGATTAACAAATGACACACATTTTCATTGTACATCTGCTCGAATATTGGCATTGTTGAAAACATGTTTAAAGAAAGTGTTGCATAGGATTAAACTGAAGACAACAGTCATTATCAAGATGATCAACGGTACTCACTTAGCACTTAAATGCAGAATTTGAACAAGACTACCAGCAAACATGTGGAACTAATGCACCTGTGATAGAAACCCGATGCTATGTGGCACTGACAATTTAAGTGGCTAATCCAAACACAATATCATTGCATTCCTATAAGCTATTTAATATGGATCGGCAAATACAATCTTGCACAGGCCACTGTAAAGAAACGTAGCCATAGCCGGTTTGCCTTCAAATGTACAACTCTGCCAAGGGACAACTATAAACAATGAAAGGGTAAACACATAACAAAACCCAGTAACTAATGAGCCTCCTTGTTATCCGAGTACAAAATAGGCCTAACCAGCTTCCTCAACTTCCGAGAAATGAGAAACATCAGTTAAAAAAACAAAAACTAGAGAAACAAACTGGACGTCAATAAAAACAGCTTCTCTGAAAGTACAATAAATGCATCAAGTAATTATACCAGTCACTCAACAGTGAGGGCATTGAAACATACTTTATCAATTGTGTCAGAACATACCATGTGGAGATAGTTATTGTACGTTCTTTAAGTGCTTTAGGTATTGTATTTAATCTTACCTAATATGCAGCAAAAATAATAATAAAAAGGGCATTATCAGAATGCCTTTTTTTTTTTTTTTTTTTTTTTTTTTTACATCTAGCGAAATGATATTGCAATACTCTGGTTTTCTTTCTTCTTTTAAAAAGAAGAACCCCCCTGTAAGAAATGCAGTAATATGAAACAAGCGCTCTTCATCTCCTTCTGGACCGAAGGGCTTAAGCCTCGAGTCCCATGATCATCAGTTTGGGGTGAATACTGGGATCACACCAGTAACGATCCAACGAAAAAGCGCCTCAAAAGAACCAAGCAGCCAGATAAAAAAAAACAACTGAGGTAATAATGTCCTTAGACAACACTAGATCTAGAAACTAAGTGGATCTGACGCACAACTCTAGAAAATGATTTTTGTCGCAGGTCGTCGGCACGGCGATCGGAGCGATGGCGGCGTGACGACGACTGATGGACACACGAGGGTGTGTTGGGAAAAAAAAAAAAAAAAAGACTAAAAAGAAGCATTCGGGTCTTCGCTCCCCCTGGTCCTGCCCACCGGCGGGGTCACCGTGTATGGGGCCAGGCGTGAGAGGGGCGGGCGGCTTCCGGTAGAAAACCTACTGCAGACCCAGCTGCGTGGTGGGCGAGGCCGGACCGGGGCAGCCGGAGACGGGGGACACCGTCAGGCCACGGAAGAGGAGATCCATGGAGGGCAGCAGGGGCTTGAGGAGGCTGACGGGGCAGAAGGCAGAGCCGCCGTGGGGGGTGAAGTTGACCTTGTTGGGGTCGGGGCAGCTGGCCTGTACGACGGGCTCCCCCGGGCACGCAGACCTGGAGGGAGAGGGAGAGGGGGAGAGGGAGGGGGAGGGGGAGGGGGAGAGGGAGAGCCATGGATCAATTTGGGACGTGAACACCCACCAGTCTCTGGGAATATCATGATAACCCTGGTGGGGCGACTCACGTGGCCTCGTCGCAGGCCCGGACCCGCTCACAGCCCTCGGGCGGCTGCCTCTGGAAGGAGTAGGTCTTGTAGACATGGGGGGACGAGGAGGGCTTCAGCAGAGTCAGGTCCAGGTCAAACGGGGGAGGGGGGGAGGTGGACACGGAGGGCCGTGGGTTCTCGCCTTCTGCGGGTTCTAAAAAGGACACACACGTTCCCGTGAGTCAGACAAAGCCACACGCGAAACAAGAACCAACAACGCACAGAAACAAACGCTCCCATCGGAGCGGGACGAGGCGGCTCTCTGACCTGGCTCCACCCGGGGGCCCGGGGACTGGGCCGGGGACAGGAGAGAGGGGTCGATGGGACACGGGGAGTGCTGGGGGGAGAGCAGTGAGGGGTCCAGGGCACAGGGGGAGGGGGACGGGGACAGCGAGGGGTCCATGGGGGTGGGAGAGGGCTCGCTCTGGGACCCGCTGCTGCACCGCAGGGCGGGGACCGGAGCCCTGTGGCCGTCCGGGATATCCAGGATCTGGGAGGAACGCCGGGAGAGAGGGAGAGAGGGGTGAAGTCACATGACACCATGTAGGACACGAGGGCGTAAGGGAAGAAGGGGAACAAGTGACGAGACTTCCCCGAGAATCAGCGGGGAAAGAAGACCCTGTTCCCGAAGGGGATGGACGTCAATTCTTTACCTGCTCGTCTGATTTCTCCGACACAAACACCTCCTCCAGCTCCAGGTTCAGTCCCTCCACGCTCCGCCGCATTCTGGAGGCCAGCCTGTTGAGCGGTATGGTCTGGAGAGACGGCATAAGAACATACACAATCACTATTAAACGAGAAGTAGTGTGATGGAATAAAAAAAAACACGGGTGCCAAATTTAACAAACAAATTCACAGCCGTTTTCTGTGTAGCAAAGTGAATTTCTATAATCAAGGGACACACCCGTTTGTAAAGGTTGAATTTGTGAATAAAATGAAATGTTAAATGTTCCCACTATATTATTTAAGATATAGACACAGAATGTGCACTTGATTTAAATGGCATGTCCAGAGCAACGACACGTTTCTCTGGACAGCGGTTGTGGTGTTAAGAGCAAAATGAAATACAATCTAGTGTGTTGCTCAAGGTTGAGCCGCTCTACATCGCATTATATGCTATATTTAAATCTCCCCACAGATAAGGTGTGGTTGCTTGTGGTGGTGAGGGGGTGGGGGTGTGGGGGGGGTACCTGTGTGATGCCCGCTGCTTGACCAGCGAGGGGGGGGTGGTTGTGCTGGTGGTGCTGGCAGCCCACGCTGGGAGCAACATGACGGGAGCGCTTCTGCAGCTGATGCCTCAGTTTGGCCACCTGAGGGCAGCGGGGAGGAGAAAGAGGAGAGCTGAGCGCTGGGCCTCACTAGGTCTTCCATTTTCAAAATGGAGGGGCCAAATGAAAAAGGAAAAAGGAAAAAAAAAAAGACATAACCAGACAGAATCATGGGGTAGCAAAGACAGGCAGAGAAGACCCGCAGAAAGAACACGGTGGTAGGGGTAGTGGTACTTGGCGTGGCGGCGGACCCAGTAAAAGTCGAGCCAATTAGTAGTACTTGTGAGTTCTTAAAGAAACACATTGAGAGGCTTGCCTCTCTCAGGTGCTCTGCGCTGCCCCAGGATGCGGAGCGTTTGTGTCCACCCAGACTCCTCTTCCCTTGGGCGTCTTCGGACCAGGAGCTGGGGGTCTGGGAAGGAGACACACGGTCAGCAGACCGGAAGAGTCATCGTTTTATCAACAACTACAAATCCCAATTAAAAAGCATAATTACCCTGTTGATGGTACAAATCACTCGTTATGTGCAGCTCATGGATCATCAATAAAGACTGTATTCATGCGTCCGCTTTCAACAAGGTTGAAAAACATGGTTTACAAAACTTTCTTCAGAAGAAAATTGTCACCCGAATGAAAACCATGAGGCAATGACCCCCGAAAAAAAGCAAAAGTACAAATCGAACACTAGAACAAATACAAACACGTTAGACGTTGGGGGGGTGGGGCAGCTAGACTCTCTGGAGTGAAGCTACTTTGAATATACGCCGAAAACCGTTCATACAGCTGCTGTTAACACCTGTCCCAACAGCTGTGCAAAGGACAGCAACAAGAGACTTCCCTTTATCTGCTTCACAAACAACCCTGACGCGCACACACACGCACAGACACACACGCACGCGCGCACACACGCGCACACACACACACGCACGCGCGCACACACGCGCACACACACACACGCACACACACGCGCACACACACACGTTTCAAGGTGAATTAAAGTTGTTATTCAAATGTGACCGTAGAAGGCCACACATCACCGGCGACGCTCATACCGACTTCCTGGCATTGACTCTGGATCTTCTCTCCGCGGGGGGGGCCCGGCTGGTCGGGACCGGCTGGGGAACACCCGCTCCGGAAGCACAACCAGAACCAGAACCACCGGGATTCATCGCAGACGCCAGACGGGATCACGTCTGGACCACATGCTCCCCGACAACAACCATAACCTTGTGTTCCGGTATTCCCCTCGCGGCTCCGTTTACCGCTCGTTTTCCTCTCTCTCTCTCTCCCCGCACACACACACACACACAAACACTCTCTCTCACAAAGACTAGGCCTCTTCACGCAGCGACGGAGGAGCCCTGCGTGGCTCCCGGCGATAGACCGGGGCGGGCGTCCTCCCCCCCCCCCAACCCGCGACCAACGACACCTTGCTTGGGCCTCGCTGGCGCGCCCGATATAGACTCCTCTTCCAACGCCAGGCGTGCGCTCACCGCTGGGGCATTTCTGCTCCCACAAGTCAGCGTGGGAGTGGGGATGGAGGCGGGGGTGGGAGGGGGGGCTGGCATACAACACTACGACCATCTTGTGCCCGGCTAAATCAGTATACGAGGAGGGGCGTGGAGTCAAGGGTTTGCCAGGTGGGTGTGGAGTTACAGCCTCCGCCGCGGTAAACACCGGGCCGCCGGCGTGAGAGCCGAGAGGCCCGGACGCGTTACATAATAAAAAGGACGGGAGCGCCACGGGCCGACGTTCCGAACATGGGCTCCATCCAGCTCCGTGTCCAGCCGATGAAATCGACTCTCCGATCTAAAAACATCTAACCCGGCGATCCAAGTTCTACGCGTTACCAGAACGCATCCTGTAGCGTTGCCTAAACAGGTCTGCTAATCTCCCGGGATCATCCCAGTGCAGACTGTACGTCACGCCTTCATGGATAATGGTAAGAAGGCGGCGATAGGATCAGCCAAGGGTCAATATTTTAACGATTTTATTTATATGTTTATCCGAAGAATCCATTATCAAACCACATTTATTAGACCGTTATTGCCACTAAAATAAATAACCAGATGTGATGTGAATGATTGTCGTCCTGGAGATGACTGGCGGAGACGGGGACTGAAGGGCTGCTTAAGAGGCCGCGGTGTAGTGAAGCTGTGGTCATTTGAAGAGAGAAAAGAGGAACTGGCCTGCGGTGGGGTGAGGGTGAGAGGTGCTGGGAGCAGTGGTGGTCTCGCTGTGTGTGTGTGTGTGTGTGTGTGTGTGTGTGTGTGTGTGTGTGTGTGTGTGTGTGTGTGTGTGTGTGTGTGT
>JAOPJO010000088.1:1833546-1850317 GCA_027123675.1 Molva macrophthalma | reverse complement strand
CCACCTTCGTATCTGTATGTTGTGGTACCACCTTCGTATCTGTATGTTGTGGTACCACCTTCGTATCTGTATGTTGTGGTACCACCTTCGTATCTGTATGTTGTAGTACCTCTGAACCGGTGGCTGAGAATGTGCTCTAAGATGGCAGCGAAGTTGAGGAACTCCTCCGACGAGTCATCTATGGGCTCGGCTGTGTATTTTTCGAGGAGCGTCTTGACAGAAAATCTGAGAGCGGAGATAACAGAAGTATATTAATAAAAGCATATAAAAGGGTCAGGGTTGCAGTTTGGTTTTTGTATCGGCCGTAAGTGCAAAAGGCCAAACGGATGTGTAGCGCGCCCAGCCGTACAGACGTGCAGCTTAGACCGACATAGTACAGTACCTAGCAGCAGCCGCGATATTGAAGATTCCTTGTGGGAGCCTGGCCATCTAATCATACTGATGTCACCCCAATTGTCCTGCCTGTACATTGTGTTCCTACACAATGTACCCCTTGACTCCTTTGGCAGCGTTGTCATGGCAACAATACAATTGACCCCCTGTCTATAGCCGGGGCAGATGACACGGGCAGCGGCAGTGCAGCCTGGGTCAACCCCGGCGCTCCCGAAGCCTCTTAGACTCTTGTCTTTCTAAAAGAGCCGCTATAATCAAACAGTGATCCAATCACACACATTCACCCCCCCCCCCTCCCTCTTCAAACAGTGGTCCGATCTATTTAGGGCCACCGCTGCCACGCTTTGAGCTTTTGATCTCGCATGCTCAGCCCACACCGAAGCCGCCGTCGCCGGGGAGAGCATGCACCGTGCGTGCTAGCAGCCAGGAGCCAGGAGCCAGGCTCTGTCTGAGGGAGAGGGCTGACCGCCTCCGCCTCCATGGGCAACACCAGCATCACCGAGGGCAAGACGGCCCTAGCCGTGGGCAGCACCTCCATCGCCAGGGGGAAGACCACCGTGTCGGTGGGCAAGTCCTCCATCTTCAGGGGAGTGACCACCACCTCCATGGGAGACTCCACCATCCAGAGGGAGAAGACTACAGTGGCTCTGGGACGGGCCAGCTTCACCAGAGGCACCACCACCACTTCCTTCCGCAAAGCGCTGATGTCCAAGCGTCGGACAACTTAGATGACCAGCACTCCGGGAGCCAGGGCTAAAACGCAGCGCCCCGCCGCGAAGCCCCCCAAAAAAGACTCGGACGATGAATGGAAAACGGCATTCCTGTCGGAAAAGACCTCTTTCACCAGAGGCACAGCTTCCCTCCTGAAAACTAAGTACGCCATCTCCTGGGGCAAATCCTCCGTGTCCTGGAGCCGAACCACCGTCACCTTGGGCAAGACCACCGTGGCGCTGGGCAAGACCTCCGTCACGCGGGGGGACACCACCAGCTCCCTCACCACTCTGACCTTCAGCCATGGGACCAAGACCGTGTCCGTGGTCAAAACTGTCCTCACCAGGGGCAAGGAGACTCACAGCAACATCTACTGGGATTTTCACACGTGAACACATGTCTCAGTGTAATCAGTGTCCACAGGTCAGTAACGGCACAAGTCGACGCTGCTTTACGGCGACGACGATAAAGATGTTGTGGTTAAATGTTGTGGTTCGGAAAATTGTTTGTTTTTGTTGCCCTTTACTTCGGACAGTGAGTGTGTGTTTTCATGTGAGAAAGGGATAAGTGGGAGACAGCAGTTGTGCGTTCCACACCCTGTGAGCCGTTGCAGAGATCATTATTCAAACGTGATGGTGGGGAAACATGCGTTGGCTGCGGGTGGTGCGAGGGGGGTGCTGATGTATGCGGAGACATGCGAGGGTGGTGCCACAGCTCTGTTTACTACATTGTTCTCCATATTGTTCATGTACTGTAAAATTAAACAAATCTCCATGCCTACATATACAACTACTATATCCTGCAGGGGGATAAGGGAGGTTTATACGCCGCGAGCACACATGCATCCTCATAACAACTACTATATCCTGCAGGGGGATACGGGAGGTTTATACGCCGCGAGCACACATGCATCCTCATAACAATTCTGTTGACTAGAAAAAAAACGACTTTTGAACGATGAACTAGACGCCTGTGAAGAAAATAAGCAAATGTAAGATGTAACAGTTATAAAATGTAACAATGCCTAAACACTGCTTTGCTTGGCTTGATTATTTTCTATTGATTTACACAAATGCTTTTTTTTAACATTGAATTATATGAAATGACATAAATTGGAGTCAATAAAAATTCAACAAGGACGAAAATACCCCAAAAAAAGGATTTCATCCGGGGTGTAAGCAACCACACCCATATTCAAAATGGAGCTCAACATTCTCATACAGCACACCGGCCGAGGGAAAGATCAATAAGGTCATCGACGCGGACCCGTTTTTGATTTAAAAGCATATCCTTCGACACACAATACCCCACGTCCCGTTCTCCGCAGAGGCGGACTTTTATCAGGGGATGCGGGGAAACAAAGGCACAGAAGAAAATGATGTCACCACAGATTGTCCCCCTCCGCAACAATGTCTCCTTCAGCTGTTGTTGGTGTCGTCGCGGGCCCCGGGGACAATTGTTCCACTGTCCCCCCCGTCCCCCCACTGCGAGGCAGTGGGCGCCTACGTCTGCCTCTGTCCATTCACGCGGACACATGGGTGGTATGTGGCCTTCCGCGGCCCACGTCTCGCTGCTCAACGAGGGCATTATGTGACACGGGGGTTGCAACCATCCAGCCGTAGAATTCTGCGTCGCTGCCCGCCACTAGCCACTCGCCATTCCGGAGACCGGGGGGGGAAAATCACAGAACTGCGAGCGCTGCATGAGTGTGCGATGCGCCGCGTCGACTGAGCCCCAGCCTCTGCCTCAACCCCTGGGTCCAGATAGCCACGACCACGACCAGTACCACCACCACCACCACCACCACCAGTACCAGCACCGCCCCAACCTTCTCCCCGATGGGCAACACCAGCATCACAGAGGGCAAGACTGCCCTCTCGCTGGGGAACACCACCATCATGCGGGGGAAGACCAAGATCGCCATGGGGAGCTCCTCCATCACCAGGGGCCGGAAAACCACGTCCCTGGGCGCCTCCACCATCACCAGCGGGAAGACCAAGATCGCCCTGGGAAGCGCCTCTTTCAGCCGGGGGACCACCACCACATCGTTCCGGAAAGCCTTCTTCCCGAAGCGCGCTTCCAAGACCCTCTAGACAAGAGGGTCCCGAGTGACAGGGAGGGGAGACCGGGAGTAATTTTGACGACACATAGACGGGGACAAACAAGACGACGCCATCACAAGGAACATACAGACGATACAGGGACTGCTGCAGAGGGCTCACCACTACGGACTTCTGAAACTGGATTACATTGTCATTGGGAACTTTAGCTTTTTTGATCATGCAGGATTTCTCAAGGAGACAGGTCAGTGTCACCACCCCCTGCTTTGTGCAAAATTAAGCTTCTGCTTAGAACTTGCTCCTTGTGTCAGCAATAGCAAATAGTACATGGGGTACCACAACAAGGGATAACTGGACAACACTAAGAAAACCAGCTTGTTAGGGACTACAGCCGAGAACCCACCAAAACAAGATAATGCTTTGAGTAGAAATTTGGGTATTTGTTTTTGTCTGCCCACTATGCACTCCAATGTCTTGTGCAAATTGCCTTCAAGGGTACTTCACATTAAGTCGGAGCTAAAGGTGTTGGTTCGACTGCATTAGGGTGTGACAGGGCATTAGGGTGTTACATAGTGTGTTACACTATTGGGATAAAGTTTCTCTGGTCTGATTTGTGAAGCCATTTCGATGCATGAACTCAACGCTTAGCATTGTAGTAGACCAACGTGAACGTCGCTTCGGTTGTGCTAACGGGAGGAGTGGGCGTCTGAGAAGCCATCGCATGCCTCTGATGCTAAAGGGTGTAGCGGAATGGCGGCACGCTCTTGGTACGATTTGACACAGAAAAACAACGACTCAGATCCTTCTCACAGGGTCTTTTGTCCAGCCCCCTCGCACGATCTCCCTGGCCGGGGGCCAAGCCTACACTCTCTCCTCTTCAAATGCCTCTTGTTCCCATTGTTCCCCCGCTATACTCACACAGGTCTGCGTGACCAGAGGCCCCGTCTACGTCACACGTCAGACATCCACGTTTAACCTAATGGAGCCGTAACAGCTGATGCTTCAGGCTAACACCAGACGTTTCTTTTTCGTTTTGTTTAACTTTCGAAAAACCATTTTAATCGATACCTCTAATAATCTTGCCTCGACCATCTCTCCTCAACCCCCTCCTCCTCCATCACCTGCCCTGTCTCTGTAGTGCTACCATAAGCAACTCCGTCCAATAAAGGACTTCTCACCAGCCACAGAATCAGGCTACACCATCCGATGCTGCGTTCAAGGAATACCACCAGAGTACTGCCAAACAAGTGCCGTGATGCTTTGATGGAAATCGAACGGCCTGATTTGTTTTATAGCCAATATCCAAAGAATGTGAATAGGGTCAGAGCCCGTGGTGTGTCTCCCTCCCACTCGGCCTGTGAATTAAAGGGCGGGGAAAGTGTCTGTAGGTCAGCGTAAGTGTCAATGGAGTCATGTACAAAAGATGGCCGGTAAAGGACGTGTTTGTTTGGATTGGGAAGACGTAGGAGCAACGATGAGAAGATTGATCAATGGATAAAACAAACAGCATCATGCAACATCAGATAAAGTCCTGTGGATGGTAGTGTGAAGTAGGAATCGATGGCTGATAGAGGATCATTGATGTGCTAACAGTCATAGGTCTTTGCTCGATAAAATGTACATCAGCCTACGATGTAATTCCAAAGACCTGATCTCTTTTTGTCGAAGCACCGGTGAGATATTACGGCCAGGCAAGGCAAATATAGAGACATATAGTGCTACAGATCAAGTCAAGCAAAGAAAGGGAGGGCAAGGGAGAGAAACCGATTCAGCCGAGTGAGGAGGGACTGTACTGCGGGAGAGAGGGAGATATGCGGGTGGGTGGGAAGGGAGTAGCTCATTCAATCCCTCGGTTCCGAAGGAGCAGTCTAGGGGAAGCATCTCAAAGCCACGTGAACCCGTGGCTCCAGTTTCACGTTTCACTTTTAGAATGTCCCGGTTGAAATTCTACAACAAGAGTCTGTCTACTTGGAAGACTCCATCCAGTCAGAACGAGAGCCCCGCTCTCGCCTGACGTTGTGTTTGTTCACAGGACGCCGTTAGACACTAGACACTCACTGAAGTCTCATTCATCTTGTTTATTTTTTTCTTAGGTTCCCTGTGACAACACCACCGTCGTTCACCCAGTCATGGACCTCAGCATGAGTAGCAGGAAAAAAGGTGTTACTAACTCACATGCAAAACAAAACAACTCCCGCACACACAGATTACAAACTAAAGCACCACTTGTGGCCAGAAGAGAGATTTAGCATTTCAGTGAAGATTTTTAGCTCCAGATCACATCTCCTCCTTTCACTCCCATCTCAGAAAATGCTAATTGAACAAGCATGTGAACATCAGCAGTATGCAAAAGTACACCCATGCACACAACTGACATGGGAGACAGAAATTTTAAAAAGGTGTTGCCCGTAGCAACAGCATGAAGTGGTGGGAGATTAGGATCCATTTGTTATTCTTTTGGGTATGAGACATTTTACATGTGCTCACAAGCATTATTGATTTTCTTCTTCTTCTGCTGTTTCTTCTGCGGTCTGTTTAATTCTAAGAATTGTGGAATGGTGCATATTTCTTTTAATTCTTATTTAATTCCTGGCATATGTCCCAGTGCAACAACTTGTTTACAATGGTGTTGCAGATTCAGCATGTTGACCCTCTCTTTACACAAATGTCCAGTACTGTATGTGTTCGCATTGCTATTGTTTTGTTTTACTCTTGATAAGAAAAAACGTTTTAGGTTTTATGAGATTACTGATCAGTGATCTGTCATGGGAGCATAAAGTAGATAAATGATCCCAAATTAGTTAAAGAAATTTTCAGCAAACGTTAAATGTGGAGATCTGAAAAATGTGACTGCACTTGCAGTATATCTTAGTTATAATCCCACAATAAAGACAGTGGTAAAAACAACATAAAAGCCATTCAAAAACCCCGGCACTAGGCCTCAACTCCCCTGAACTGATCAAATCCAATGGAGTGAAATGCAGTAAAAAAGAATCCGTATATCTACGTGTGTTGATGTTGTGTTATAATGACTATAATAGTGGGGAAATCGATAGGTCTTATTCTATATGCATACATGTATTAGAGAACGCTTTAGCTGTGCTAACCAAGGACTAACGCAGGCCTAGCTGAGCTCTAGTTAAATCCTCTGAATGCAGTATAGTCTCTGTGTACTTTGCTCTGCCAAGCCAGGCTGCTCTATACAAACACTGTACCCAGGCCACGGACACTCAGGCCTGGCTCCACGTCCACCCTGCAAGGCCCCTATGGATACAGTGTCAATCTCTCACCGAGACTGAAACAACAACAAAAATCGCACCCAAAAAAGAAATTGACTACTTGAACGCCATCTACTGTCAGTGGAATGTGCTCGAGATGAAGAAGTGAGGCACATTCGTGTACAAATAGCCCGGCTGCCATTTTGAGGGACAATGGCTGGGGGGTGCTCCGTAAGAGATGCATGGGGGTGGTCTGAAATCTAATCAACGTCATGTCCTTCATTAAACCACAAAAAAGTGGAAGGAATTTGTGTATTTAAGCCTTACTGATGAAAAAAAAATGCTTAATATTTATTTCAGTCTCTCTTGTCGTACGTCTTCCGTCTGTCAATGTGTTTACATTAAAAATGCTCTAAGCCCGGTCAGTCACTGAAAACAAACTGAACCACATTGTTGTGCATTTCCTAATCTGTTTTTCCTGTCTTAAGTCTGTTATGAGCACCTTCGTGTTGAAGCCTGCTCAGTGTGATTTTGTGTTTTCTGTTCCACTCTATGTGTAACTAAAGGCAAACCGTATCTTTGACAGAGAGATATCGTAATAAAACAAATATGTGCTTTATTCTATTGTGTGTTTATTTGAGAGTCTCAAAATTGAACCTTTAATTATTTGTTTGTTTGTTTGCGTTTAGGCGTTCATAATGCAGTCCGTGGTACCAATAATGTCAACAACATTAAACCCATAGCCCGAAAGGACCAGTAGGCACCATCATCTCCAAAGTGCTGCTCATGACATCACTTCCATGGCAATACATACAGTTCCCTTGACAACTGAGCGAGAATACTTGGGCTCTTCTTGGTAACACAGTAGACAAATGCATTAGCAGGGTTTACATTCCAGCATGGAAAGCCCTCCGATTTATGATCCACTGTGAACAGAACAGGGAACCCACTGAGCCCATGGGTCACAGAGACGGCAATTAGCCCAAAGCCTGCACACGGGGAAAACAATGACGCCCTGTAGGCCTACCTACACTCATTTCCACGCCAACGCAACCACAACCACATTTCACACGTGTGGTCTTCGGATCTGTGTGTCAGGGTGCACATTACACAGGATGACAGCCAAGCATTGTGGTAGCATACTTGTAAAACATTGCAGAACATGCAGAACATATGTAGAACATATGAATAGAGGGCTGATGTCTGAAAGGGTTCTATTATTGTTGATGGCTGGCTATGTTGTTCATATTCTACAGTAAAATTGAAAGATATATGATGATTAAGCATCAGCAAAGATGGCTCTTGCAGATCAAGGCATATGTATGGGTAGATCTGTACTGTATGTGTATGGACCTTTTGACACGAACAGCCAGTATTGAGTGTTACATATGAATATGATTAACATAACAAACAGATAAAATAGCTTTGGCTTTCAATTGTGTGTTGCATCAACTCCCCTCCAGCATCTCGGACATCTGCCACCTGAGCCTCCATTCATTTCTTTAAATGTCCTTGTCCGAAAAAAAAGGCCAGAGTCGGGAGCAGGTCTGAGGGAGGTTACTCAGCATACTATTAACCCCCTCTGCCCGGATGTGCCGGTTATTAATTATGATCACGACTACGCTCTTGAGCTAAAAGTCGTGCCTTCAACATGTAGGCCAAGATAAACACAGGAGAATAAGCCACGTAGCCCGATAACGGATGTGATGACGGGGGTACCTGAAGGTGAAAACGCACCTGCAGCCTCATAGATAGCATAGCAATCATTAGCCACCCGGATTACCACGGATGACAATATAAAATGAATGTCTGCGTCGGTGACATAGTTTACATAGCACATACCACAGCCGTTCTAACAGACATTCCCTATTCATGTGAATATATTGAAGCATCACTTCCCTGACCATCCCTGGATGACAACGAAGCATTACGGGGTGGGGGGGTGGCTGGCTGGCATTCGACAAGCAAGAAGATGATGAGGCGGAACGGCCTAATACCTGCAGACCGTGATCAGGTTCTTTCGCTCCACACAGACGCTTCGCGTAGACGCTTTTTTCGATGTCAACCCCATTGCCATTTCTGTTTGGATGGAGACCGATCCCTTTCATCAGAGGTTCGGAGCCTTGCGGAGTCCCAGGCTGTACAAGGACTCCTCCCTCCACGGCCCTATATCGTAGTATAAATATCCGGTGCCCTCTGCGGGGAAGGGAAGAGATGCTGAGGAGAGGGCAGGAGGAGTGCATCAGACCAACGACGTAAACATGAGCGAGATCGAGTTGGACTTCCGATCACGAATCGCTGAGCTGCATGCATGGGTCTATGCCCCTGGTGTGACTGACGTTTTTTTTTCTCCCCCAAAAAATACGTCAGAACCTTGAAACGCCTTTGTTCATTTGATCAAAAACAGTAATTCTTATCATACACGAATGAATGAAAGTGTACCTGTTTTAAAAGGTATTCAAAAAGTAAAATTTAGTCCACGAGTAAGTATGTTGCAATAAAGGAACTTAAGAAATATAATAAATGTGGTGTCATTTAAATTATTCGCCAGCAGGCGGTGCAATGCATCAACGAGGCGCGCCTCGTCTCCGGAGCGCTAGGGGTCGCTGTTGGACTCTTGCAGTTTGTGAAACAGTGTTTGGAAGATGGCGGATCCAGAGGAGCCTAAAGCTCAACCTACCTGCACTTTTCTCTTTAAAAAGTCTACCAAAAAATTCGCCGGCCGAAAGAGAAAAGCTAGCAACAGCGATAAAGGTACGTAAGCTATGGTTGAAGTCATTTTAAAGTAGAAGTTACAGTCCGCCATCTGCATGGACACTAGGCCTATTTTGCAAAGCCTAGCCATTCACCACTATATATTATACGACTGTTATCATTATAGTAAAATGTGTCTGACCTGAATACATTCAAGTGTTTTTGTGTATTTTTATTTCAGATGGCAGCAGCGATGAGGACCGAAACAATGTGGTGCGAAGGGAAAAAAGAGACACTCGAGTGAATCCCATGGTTCAGAGAGTAAGATGCACTCGTTTCAAACCTGGGTCATTGATTCTCGTTTTTATGGATATTGTTCGTGCTAATGATGTCTTCCCGATGCAGTCCAAAAAGGTCGAGAAAGAAGCCGTATCATCCAGCGAGGGTGAAGAGGAGAAGGAGAAGAAGATAACTGTGGCTTACAAGTCGACTCGGTCAGCAGTGAGTTGGAATTTGTTATATGGATCATTCATATAGACCTCATGCTTTAAAATCATTATTATTGTCTATATGCATGTCTAGGTGTTGCATCTTTACGTGTCTTCACTACATGTAATGAATGCTTGCTTTTCTTTCTGCTGTAATACACTTACTGTAATGTTGAAGAAAATGATTGAAGACTAGGGAAACTAAGGAAAATCTAGCCTACATCATACTAAGCTGCGACAACGGAAGGACAACGTGGTTAATCCAAGCAGTCCTGATATGAAGACAGATGCTGCCTCGGTTGGACTATAGACTAATTCAATTAATAAATCGCTCCCCCTCCCTCCCTATTCTTTCATCCTCCATTCTCTCATTATTCTACCATCCCCTGCCCCTCTTCCCACTGGGACTCACCTGACTAGAAACCAGAGGGCCCAGAAGACATGGGGGCCACGGCTGTGTATGAGCTGGACACGGAGAGAGACAAGGATGCCCAGGCCATC
Source organism: Molva macrophthalma (assembly GCA_027123675.1). NCBI lineage: Eukaryota > Metazoa > Chordata > Actinopteri > Gadiformes > Lotidae > Molva > Molva macrophthalma. Next base: position 1,840,252 of record JAOPJO010000088.1, on the reverse strand, counting down.
TTTGAAAGGAGTCAAAAAGTGCAGGAGGTGAGTCTCTATGGTCTTTTCCTGTGTATAGGAAGAGACACAGTCACACTCATCACAGTTTTACTTTGTTAAGCTACGGCTAAATGCAGCTGCATTGACCAATTATCTTTCAAAACAGAAGTTTCAAGTGTGTTTTATTGTCTCCGCTAAAGTGTCGAAAAATATAATCCCAATGGGGCTTTCAAATTACGAAAATGGTGTATCCTTACACACAATGAGGAGTATTTACCAATCCCTTCAGAGATGGAAAAACACTCGTTACCGTTTTAACATGACATCACTGTCCTGTGACCAGGAGCTGACTGGTAAGGAGGACGACAAGATCTACCGCGGAATCAACAACTACCAGAAGTACATCAAGCCTAAAGACACCACCATGGGGAACGCGTCTTCAGGCATGGTCAGGTAGGTGGCCGCAGCACACGCCTTATTATGCATTCATGACATCGTCACACATGGCCGGTGTGATGAGAATATGCAGCGTTTTTAAGAGGGGTGATTCAAGGATGGTGGCCAATTGAAAATGTGTCTAGTTTGAATGAATTTGGATAGAGAATGCACGCAATGGATTTGTGGCAACATGTAAAGAGACACTTGTGGTTCCAGTTCTTGTGAATGGGTTCTCAACTACAATGGCAACCTTGCACAAAGCTAGGCTGGCAAGATGGCTTCGTGTTCTTAATCGACATCATTATGTCATTGAAATGTATTATAGTTTTACAGGACATGAAACAAAGTCCTCAGAACCGGTGTGTGTGTGTGTGGTCCTTCTAACGTCTTCTTCTAATGTGTTGGAGTTTGGTTATAACACAGATTCTTTCACGGCCCTCACCAGGAAGGGACCAATCAGAGCTCCAGAGCATCTGAGGGCGACGGTCCGGTGGGACTACCAGCCAGACATCTGCAAAGACTACAAAGAGACCGGCTTCTGTGGTTTCGGCGGTGAGGGGGCTTTTACTTTGAAATCGACCGTCGCAAAATTAAAATGTATGCACCCCTAAACTCCTTCTTGTGTCGTTTTTCTTCCTGTCAACAGACAGCTGCAAGTTCCTCCACGATCGCTCGGACTACAAGCACGGCTGGCAGATCGAGAGGGAGCTGGAGGAGGGCCGGTACGGGGCCAACGGTACGGTCTTGAAGGGCCCCTCGCATGTATTTGAATGAAATAATTGAATGAGGTAAAAGCGATGACTTTTTATTTGTTTCCGTGAATCCAGATGAAGAGAACTACGAGGTGAGCAGCGACGAAGAAGACCTGCCCTTTAAGTGCTTCATCTGCAGGAGCTCCTTCAAGAACCCCATCATCACAAAGTAAGTCATGCCTCCCTTAAGCTATATAACACTGTTACTTACACCTGCGTGGGTACGCATTCATAATAGGTTTAGTCTGGAGCGGCTCGGCATACAGTTCAATCGACTGGAAATGACTTACAAGTGATGGTCTTTGAGCCAATGGCCATCGCGACTGCATAGGGACGGTCCGTAGCGTCCGTGACTGAAATGGTTTGGCTCTGTATTACGAGAACGAAGCGCATATCTCCCCATGCACTCCGAATTCTCAATGGGACCGTTCCACGGCCGTCTACCGTAAACCAGCCTGAACACCGTTGGAAGCGGACCATCGTGGCCGCCGCCTGATCGCAGCTCCTTAAGGCTCTTCTGCCCGCTGTGTTCAGGTGCAGGCACTACTTCTGCGAGACCTGTGCCCTGCAGCATTACCGCAAGTCCCAGCGGTGCTACGTGTGCAACACGCAGACCAACGGCGTCTTCAACCCGGCTAAAGGTAAACCCCCGCCCCCCGCACGGGGTCAATATTCTGGGGGGAAAACACGGAGAATCGGTGATGAACGTCCTTGTTCGCGTTCATTTCAGAGCTGATGGCGAAGATCCAGAAACAACAGGCCTTGCTGGACCAGCCGCCGTCCGAGGAGGAGGACTAGTCCCTGCCTCCGTGTTCCCAACCCATTCGCTTCCCCGTTTGTGTTCCACACGCGTGCGTCCGTACGCCGTCTGTCCCCGTCTGTCCTCGTGATGTCTTTTTAAATAAATAATATTTTTTCGATTAGCAATGGCCTTGTTTATTGAACTGAAGGATTGAAGGGAACCGTTTTAGTTTTTGTTTTACATTTTAATGCGAAAGTGAACTTTCGGTTGACATTTAGCAAAAAACATTCTTTGACTTTTTTCTTCAGCTGAAATGTACATGCGAACCAGAAAACAAAACGAGCACCATTGTGACATTCACGTTTGACGTTTGCGACATTGCATTCATGAAATACACACGGTCCTACATCCGAGACCTCGGGCCTTTTGAGCCGACGCTTGAGAGACAGTGTATGTTGTAACAGATGGATTCCCCGACATGGATCCGCAGAGTGAGGAGGAAATACTGGAGCTCCGCTGTAAACAAGTGAGCCTGAACGAGGCCAATGCTAACCAGGAGTGTCTCGCCACACTGTAGAGTCTATTAGTGCAGAAGCTATTAGCCAATAAGAGGTAGCATATTCCCTCTGAGCAGTTGGCAGCCTTATCGGATGATGCTGCTCACGAGCGTCTTTACACAAGACTTGCAGCCTCTTAACACTTAAAGCATCCACTATCAAACATGGAACGTTGTGTTATGAGCGGGCACAAGATGGACCCAACCAGTGTAGCTTCGCACACACACCAACAGTAGAGCAAAAATACACCCAAGACTCCCACGGGGCTGAGGTCTTCCCTCGATAGTTCACCGTAGAATTATGTACATCAGAAAAACAATTTTCAACCCGGGATTGATTTGAAAATGAGGCTGATCCAGGACCAGCGTCTTGACATCCCGGGTCTTCGTCCATGCGTTTGACAACAAACTGCGTCTGTTGCCTCAGCGGTCAGAAGTCCCAGTCGTCCACCTCCAGGTGGCTGAGGCCGGACTCCAGGCTGGCCAGCCCCGCGGCAGAGTCCTGGGCCTGGGAGCCCTCGAAGGAGGTGATGGGGGACACGGGCCTGAACAGTTCTGGCAGCGCCTCCGACGGCCGCCTCTTGATCTGGGGCAATCAAGCGAAAATGTAAAATAAAATTCATCGAAGACTTACAATTTGAGCATGAATTCAGTTTAGGAATGCAGGGGTGGCAAAAGTTACGTGTGTAGGTAAAAGTTACTGCACACCTGTTTGAAGAATGGGTGGCCTATGAGAGTGGTGGCAGATGGTCTGAAAGAGAAATGTTTTCATTTTTTAAAACCAAATTTATTTGTGCAATCTGAAAAAAACAAAAACAAAAAAAGGAAGTACACCGATCAGCAGGACTCCCATTATTGTATAAATAAATCCTACATTTCCTGCATAACTGTTGCCAACTAGTGGCTAGAACCTAGTTAGTTTAAATTAGTTTGATGTACCTTGAGACATGCATTTGTTTCCATATCATCCCCACAGACTCTCTGTGTTCCTCCAACCTACCCCCCCTCCCAGCCTTCTCTCCTGCCTGCCCTCCCATCTCCTCCACGCCTCCCCGGAGTCTCCTCCGTCACACCCTCCCATCTCCTCCCCGCCTCCCCGGAGTCTCCTCTGTCAGGCCCTCCCATCTCCTCCACGCCTCCCCGGAGTCTCCTCCGTCACGCCATCTCATCTCCTCCACGCCCCCCGGAGTCTCCTCCGTCACGCCCTCCCATCTCCTCCACGCCCCCCCGGAGTCTCCTCCGTCACGCCCTCCCATCTCCTCCACGCCCCCCCGGAGTCTCCTCCGTCAGGCCCCAGGCGGTGTCGGGGCTGGCCTCACCTCTTCTCCGGCTCCCGCTGCAGACAGAGCTCCACGAAGGCGTGGAAGTGCGGCGACAGGGTGCGGCTGTAGGGGTGCCCCCCCGCGGAGGACGCCGACGACGGCTCCCCGTTGGAGTGGCGGGCCCCGCAGGCCCCGGGGCCCTCGCAGATCCCCGAGTCTGCCCCTGAGCGCGAGGGCTTCATGGAGAGCTCCTCCGGGGGGATGGTGGTGGTGTCCAGCAGGCAGGGCACCGTCCCGTTCAGCTTCTCCAGCAGCATCTAACACAGGGGGGCGGGTGGGGTTAGGTGGGGTAAGGTGGGGTTAGGTCACTCCATGGCCCTCCCTTCTCCCACTGCCTCCCTCTGGACAGGAATCTACACCCTAGTGATTATTTACAGCACACAACACCGCTGTTGTACAGAGTAAGCCCTTATGAGGACAAAAACACATTTTTCTGGGTTATGTACGAAATACATTCATAAGCACATAATCACTGTTGAGAAATATGTGATGAAATAATGCCAAACTACATAAGTTAGCCTCATGGCCAACATTGTATTAAACAAAAGCGTATTGTACATTTTAAAAGGTATAGCTTTCCGAATGAAGGTAACATAGAAGGTATGTTGAACTCACAGTGACGGGTAAATGCTGTGACCACGTGATATCTGGGTGTTTAAGAGTGTAACCGAGACAGCAATAGAAAATAAAGAATAATGTCTGCTTCTGCTTACCTGAGTGGCCGGCATGTCTTTGAAGGGCACATGTCCGTTAGCCAGTTCACAGGCCGTTATGCCCAGGCTGTAGATATCCGAGCGGAAGTCATAGCCCTGCAGATTCTTCAGAGGATAAGAAACAACACAAATGCTCACACGACAGGTCACCTTCTTAGACTCTTTAATCCCAGCTTTTATAAAGAATTGTATATAAATAGCCCAAGCCTGGACTCTCCTTACGGTTCACCGGCCAGCACCCCATCACCATGGACATTACTTTTGTAAACTAAATGATTTAAAGTGTTTCGCCTGTATGTATGTCAATGATGGCAAACAGTGCACCCCTGACCATCCCCGGAAGGAGGGATCCCCCACTCTGCGTTCCTTCTCAAGATTTCTTCCTTGCTGATTAAGGGAGGTTTATTTTGCCCTCTGGGGGGGCCTGTTCAGCCCTTTGAGGCTGTACCTGTGATTAAGGACTACACAAATAAAACTGAATTGAATTATTTTCTGCTTTGTCGAAAATGAAGCGTGTGTGTCGGGAGCTACAAGCAGTCCGAGGGAAAACAGATTCCTGTCAAAGAAGCGGGCGAGGGAGGGATCCAGTACCTGCTGCAGCACCTCCGGGCTGAGCCAGGGCAGGACCTTCACGCTGTAGGGGGGGAAGTCGTGCACCACCTTGGCCCGCTGGCCGTGGCGGATGAGGCTGAAGATGCTCCGCAGGCCGGACATGCAGACCTGGCCGTCGGCCGCGATTAGCACGTGGCTCGCCTTCACACTCCTGGAACCACACGCACAGACACACACGCACGCACGCACAGACACACACGCACGCACGCACAGACACACACACACACGCGCGCGCGCACACACACGCACACAGGCTCAGACCCCCTCCCGGTCCTCGGCTCCCACGCGAGGGGTACCACTCACGGGCGTACTTACATGCAGTTCCTTACCGGTGCACGTATCCCATGTGGTGGATGTACTCCAGCGCTCTGAGCATGCCCAGTAGGATGTAGGCGATGGCCAGCTCACTCATGCCGTCCATGAAGTGGGAGCTGATGAGGTCTCTGGCTGAGCCTGGCACACGAGTGAACAGAACAAAAAGGTTGTACAAAAAGGTTGTATTGAAAAATAGTTTGGGAATTTAAAGCAGAGTCATGCAGCATTTGTTTCAGTTCAGATGTTTCAAGTTTTGAGTTTGCTTAAACAAAGATGTTTACTTATCTCTCTAAACAGATGTACCCTACTTTTCACTGCAGCGTTCACTTTTGCACGTGTAGTGAAAATGTTATAAATAGGTTGCAGGGCAAACAGATTGCTCAAACATAAATATAAGGCAATCGGTATCACAGCATCCGTTCTGTTCAACAGCTTCCTCTGCTCTGCCCTGCTGACCTTAACGTTTCACATTGAACTCATCGATTCACCCAACTCCATCATTGATTGGTCCAACTGAATCAATTCGACGTGAGGTTTGTCCATTCCTTACCATAGGCCATGAACGGGTTGATCACCCACAGCTCATTTTCTGCTATGAAGATGCTCCTATAGGGAAGAATACTGGGGTGGTGGAACAGCTTGGACACCAGCAGTTCCCCCTGCAGCCGTCAACAGGAAGACGACACAACAGTTTTACATATCAGCTTTACATTACGTCTCAGACATTAGAGGCGGGGGAAATAAATAGGACGATGTGTGAAAGTAGTGGACACACTCTGTTAAGGGAATCAGAGAGAGAGGAGAGCACATGGGTTGGATGAGGGTGTGATGTAATGTAGGAGGAGTCTATGAGGAGGAGAGGGAGGGGCATAAGGGATGGGGGAGGGGCATAAGGAAGGGGCGGAGTCTCCTACAACCTGGTCCTTCTCCAAATGTACACTTGAAGAGGGTCAATGAATGTGTGCATGTAAGGGATGAAGCAGAGGCCACGCCTAGAACACTGTCAGGCATTGAGCCGGGTGGAGCAGAGTGAGGCAGTGAGCGGGTGGAGCAGAGCGGTGAGTGGAGCAGAGGGACGGACCTGCAGGAAGGCCACCATCTCATTCGTGCAGGACTCCAGGGCGATGCGACGGATGGCCACGTGTTCCCCTGTGGGCTTGTAGCGGGCCAGGTTCACGGTCATCAGGTCCTCCAGGCCCCGGCCTGACACACACACACACACACACACACACACACACACACACACACACACACACACACACACACACACACACACA